>LPNX010410563.1:126926-243553 GCA_001517045.1 Pseudotsuga menziesii
AATATCTTGTTCTAAATGAATATGCATATATCCATTAGCCTCACATAACCTCACATATAAATGAATTTTATAATTTGATAATACATCCTCACATGTAAATGAATTATAATTTGATAATATAGCCTCACACATATATAATTTTTATGTTAAAAATTACAAAGATTGTTCTCAATGGGAGTTGATTGCACCACCATAGGTTGACTTGCATCTTCTCCTATTAACATCGCACTCATTTTCCTCATCCTTTATATAGCCTTATCTCTCATTTCCTCGATTTTAATATGATTTTAATTTCATATTCATATATTCATTTTCATAGTGTTCAAATTCATAATTTATATTCTCCAAAAGAAAAATATCTGCCATTCTAAATAAAGAATGGCTATAAACTGTTCCTGCGGAACTTTCATTACAGAAGAAACACGATCTTCTCTTCATCATACATTTCATTATAAGTTCCAAAATCACAAAATTTCTCAAAAACCACCCTGTTATACAATAGTGTGTGCATGATCCATCATTTCGTGTTCTTTATCCTTATACATCTTCTGTTACAAATTTGATTTTAATTCTCTGTAGTTTCCTTTGTTTCCAGCTTGCCTAGCTCTAGTAGGAGTGCTATCTTGGATAGTCTATCAGCTTCCGTATTCAACTCTCTGTAGACGTGAGATATCATGAGACTTGAGAATGATTCCAATAGTCTTCTTATTGCATTCAGTAGTTGCTGCAAGTGTGGTGCGTTGATTTGGATCTTTCTATTAACCCAGTCAACCACCATTTTTGAGTCCCCGAAAACTTGCAGTTGAGATATGTTGTTTTTTACTACTAATTCCAGAACCATGTGCATTGATGCAAGTTCAGCGTTATTTTTTGTACAGTTCCCTGGTGCAAATTTTGCTTGGATCTTATGGAAACTTGAGAGATACAGTACTCCTCCTGAACCTCCCAATGGGGGGTCCCCTTGACTTCCTCTGTAAAAAAAATCGCATGGAATTCCTTTGTTGATTTTTGGAGGAACCAGTACTCTGACTTTTAGCTCTTTTCCTTGGGCTTTGTATTCTCTAGCCTACTGTATCACAAGAGCTAAAGTTACTTCAGGTGGAATTAGTTTGTTATTGAAAATGACAGTGTTTCTCTCCTACCATATTCCAAAAGAGAAAAGGGATGGGTAAGCACTGAAAATACGTACCGATTTTTCTGTCCACCAAGATTTTGCTTTGTGTTCCAGAGAAATATCGGTTGCTCCTTGAAATTTTAATTCTTTGCAAGCTGTCTTCAACACTGTGTCTGCATAAGGATAGAGATTAAAAAAATGAGATATTTTCCTCGTTTGAATGATAGAGTGTACAATGATTTGGGCCATTCGAACCTCTTTTCTGTAAGTTATCCCATGTTAGAAGCTTGTTGTTGAGGATTGGCCATAGTGTAATTTTGGCCTTTAAGGGCCCTTCGGATTTCCACAATTGCTTCCACCAAGTCTCCTTCACTCCCTGGTGCTTCTCCCATGCCCAAGTTTTGTAGCCATGTTTAGCCGTGAAATCCCCATTGATAGGGTTTTTGGTCCAGACTAGCTTGTCTATCCTCTCCTCTTCTAAAATAATAAAATTGGATTTGAGCAGAGAAATGCATTCCTCCCATTCCTCCCTCAGTCCTACCTCTAGGCTAGCCAGTTACCTACCAGGGGAAAAGCTAAATCCAATTCTTTCCACCCTATGGACTTGTTTTTGAAGGTTTTGTCTCGCTTCCTTACCCATTCTTGAATGGACCCATTTGGGAAATATTTGGATGATAATACCTTACCCCAAAGGGAGTCTGGATTCTTGATTAGGCACCATAAATTTTTGGATGCCAGAGATTAGCAGAACATAAAGGGATTCTTAATCCCCCAACCCCCTAATTCTTTCGGGCTGGCAATCAATTGCCATTTGGCTAGGGGGACTCCTTCCGTATCTCTCTTAGTAGACCATAAGAAGGAGAAGAAATTTTTCCTTAGTTTCTATAGGATGCCCTAAATTCATAATTTATATATATCCTATTACATACTAATATTTCATGTTTTATGTTACACATTGCATGGTGTATGTACTATGTTGATATTTCATATTGTGCATTGATGAAAATTATTTAAATTTTTCAAATTTAATTAAAAAAAAGTGGTTATCACTCATATTAATGAACATACACAAACCTTTCCATAGACCTCCTATAATGATGATAATTAACATTACATTTTTTATTTAATATAGAAACTAATTGTTCATAACAACTCACATAACTTCAATAGTTGTGTACAATGATTAATGAAATATAGTATAAGTAGATTGAATGGAAAGCCTTTGTAGATTTTGGTTCAAGGCTTTGTACACTCTAAATAAGATCATGAATAATTTATAATTTTTTTTTTTTATTGAATATATTGCATGTTTAAATTTATTGATATTTTTGGTGACAAACTAACTTACAAGTGATGCACTTGATTGAACTTAAGCAATTGCCAATAATCATGTACACATGACTAGGAATCATATGGCTTTAAGCGTTGATGACAATGGTGACCTCAAAGAAAATCAACAACTATGACAAATTCAAGAATTCATTAGCCTTGAATATGAGATGTAAGAGATCATTGTAAAGATATGAAAATCAATACATTTAGAGAATATTCAATTTTGTATAAATATTTGATATTTTTTTAACAAACAATGACAATATGATAAGTAAAATAAAATGTTATTCAAGCTTGTATTTATTTGTTAATTTGTTAACAAACAATGGCAATAAGATAAACTTAAAATAAAATGTTATTCAAGCTTGTATAATTTATTTGCTAATTTTTTAACTAACAATGGCAATATGATAAGTAAAACAAAATGTTATTCTTGAGCTTGTATTTATTTGCTAATTTTTTAACAAACAATTGCAATATGATAAGTAAAATAAAATGTGCATCTATGGTTAAAATAGTCATGGAGATATTAAACAATTATCATTATTTCATCAAAATATTATAGTTTATGAAGTTATATTTTTTACTAGCACTCTTATATGAAGTTACTGTTTTTTACTAAAAGAGAATTGATTGCAAGCATACACAAAGATTGTCCATTCTATGTTAACGCAACTTGTGGACCAATGGATTTTATGTTAAAGTTTGTGCAATGGGTGTCATAGGTTGCATCAAATACAGATTCACATAAGTGTAAATTATATGCATAAGACACCATGATGATAATCATTTTGATCTTTTGAATGGTGCAAAACTCTTTGTAATTTATACACCATCTTATCATATTGCCTTAAGGAAGATTTTATTGCAACCACACTTTCAAGTGCGGTTGGAATAAAATCTTCCTTAAGGCAATATGAAAAGATGGTGTATAAATTACAAAGAGTTTAAATTCAATTCAAGAATGATGAAAACAATTGAAAAATAAAGTTATTTTTATTTGAACGTGAAGCATTTTATTTAGATATTGCTTATAATATGAAGTTATTGTTTTTAACCAAAAAAAAAATCATTGCAAGCATACACAAAGATTGGATTATATGTTAACATAACTTGTGTCAATGGATTTTATATTAAAGTTTGTGCAATGGGTGTCATAGGTTGCATCAAATAGAGACTCACATTAAAGTGTAAATTATTTGCATACGACAACACGGTGATAATCATTTTGATATTCTAAATGATGCAATTTACTCTTTGTAATTTATACAGCCTCTTATCATATTGCCTTAAGACAAAATTTATTGCAACCACACTTTCAAGTGTGGTTGCAATAGAATCTACCTTAAGGCAATATGCTAAGATGTGTATTAATTACAAAGAGTTAAATTCAATTCAAGAAGGATGAAAACAATTGAACAATAAATTTGCAAGCATTTAAAGTTATTTTAATTTGAATGCGAAGGAAGGACGTATGTCTTTAGGGAAATATTCAGTGCAACCACGCATAGATTTGGAAGACACATTCTCTTGCATACCCCTCATATTGTGAATTTTCTTCAGCATTCATAACATTTAATTTTGGTGCTTTAAAAACAAATCTTCTTGCATATTGCATTTGTTTAAAATTGTCTAATTCACTTATTTTCATTGAAAGACAATGAAATTGAACAATGTAAAAGTCCCTTATTTGGTCAAAGAACTAAACAATTTCAATATTCAATTAACTTATGCAGGGATAGATCCTGGCCAGCCATCATAGGATCGTGCACCCTCTGATTTCTCAAGAGTAATTGGAAGCTTCAATGACATTGGGATGGATGCAAATTGCTTAAGAGGGTTGGATGATGCCACGTAAGAAGAGTTTGGGAACTCGCCCCCTGATCGGACAATCAGAGAGCATGCTAGTAACATAATTAAGTTGTACTTTGAACAACAATCAATGATTACACAAGCTCAAATCCTACATGGATTGATAAAACACAAAAAATTGAAATGTGCCACAAAGTTGTTGGGTTTTAAGGATGTTAATAATAAAAATACATGTGAGAATGTAACAGAAAATGTAACAACTGCACTATCTGCATTTGGAAAGTCAAGAAAAATTGATCTTAGAGTTGCTCGTAGGGAAATTACAACTGCTATTGTGGCACGAAGAACCTCAAGAAATCAAATGGTAGTAAAAATGTCAAAGCTTCTCCACGTTTCAAGAAAAACACTACACAAATACACTAAATTCAGGGTAAAGATAGATGAAAATAATGAAGTTGCTTGTTGGGATATTATTTGCAGAGAGGCATATTAAGACATGATGGAAGAGGGAATCATAGAGAAGGTGATAGAGTATTGGGACAACCATTATCATGGTATACCAGATTGAAAACATGTCCTACGACAATGTTCTGGCAGAGGCGTTTATAAGGAGCATTGCAAGCATGCTATGGAGATGACATGAGTTGCTTTGTTCAAGGAATTCAAAGAATCAAATCCTGGTGTCCAGATCTCAATTAGCATGTTCAGTAAGTTGAAACTGTGTTATATTAGGTTGAATACGATTCATGACACTTGTGTTTGTCGATACCACGTTGAATTCCAGTTATACTACGACACATTTGTGGATTTTTGCAAAAAACATTGGGATGTTGAATCATCTCCTCACACAGTGCGGGATTTTATTTCTATGATACTTTGCAATAGGAATCCTGAAAATGTGTTTTTCATTAAAAGGTGTGTAGGTGGGAGAAGATGCCATGAATGTGGTGATTTGGCATTGTATCATAGGAAGTTTCCTATCGATCCAACACACCCTGGATTGTCATATATCACAGCTAAGTGGAAGAGATATGAGTATGTCTCCATGAATCCATCATCTTCTTCACATGTTCCATCTAAGAGGATTGACTTGATTGAGGATGAGATTCCTATTTCAGACTTCATGGATAAGTTTCAAAGTCATATTTACAAATACATTAAACACTCCCATGGGTCTAGGTGGCAAGCTTTAGAATTTAAGCATTCTCGTGAGGTTTTTGAGCCATGCACAATCCTATCAGTGGTAGACTTTGCTGAGAATCACACATTTGCTCCTCAAAGAGAGATACAAAGTGAGTATTATCACTCTGAATAGGTGTCCATCTTCATACATGTATTGTGTAGACATGCTCAGGAGAGCATTGATGGTCGAGATAGCACTCCTTAGTCACGCAATGTGATCAAGGAATACCATTTTTATTTAAGTGATGATCGTGAGCACGACACGTTGTTTGTTCAACACTGCTTTGGGTTGATTTATGGTTCATTCAAAAAGAATGGGGTGTCATTTACAAAACATTGGATTTGGTTAGATCGGTGTGCAGGGAAGTTCAAATCGACACGCTCCTTTTATTGGTTGAGTCGCCTTCACAAAGAGACAGGAATTTGGCACACCTAGAGATTTTTTGAAACAGGGAACGAAAATGGTAAACATGATGGTGCAGGTGCATGCGTGAAACGAACACTTCAGAGGTACCAAATGAGTCATAGTCCATCTTGAATCAAGTGCTCAACAGAAGTAGTTGATTGGTGCACACAAAATTTGGGTCACCAAGGTCATGAACAAGCAAGGCCGGTGCGCAGGTAGGAACAATATATATATATATATATATGATGTTTTTTATTCAATGCAGGTTTTTTTGGGATGTTTCACTTAGCGATGTGAATAGATCCATGCCATGGTATTGCGATACCATACCTGGTACGAGAGAACTACATTCAGTTTGTAGTAAAGACATGGATGACATATTTCCCATTGAAACAAGGAAGTATGCATGTTTGTGTGAGTTATGCATTGACGCCAATGGACTAGGGGTTGATGATTGCGTGAATGATGCATATGTCAAACAATGGAAACATGTCCCTCTTAATCCAAATGGGTCACATCCAATTCTGTCGTGGCAAGAGATGCACACTGACGAGGCAATGGTTTCACTAGATCATGATCGGGTTTTCGATTTGGTTAATGGATTCATTATGTTGTTCACGCATTCAAGTTTCAAACAGTTGATTGAATATTTAAACTTCTAGTCTTTTACACATGCATATATATATTTAAGATTTGTTTAATATTTGAAAATCTTGATGCAGGTGATGTATTTGTTGTAATTGCACCACCGGGAAATGACGAGCATGTGGCATTATTTTTGATGCGGTGTACACAAATCAAAAGCAGGTTGGTGCGGCCCTATGATGATGGAGAGTTCACGTATCGGGTTAGTGACCTAGTTGTGATGGGCCACTTTTTTGAAAAAGTGAGAAGACAAGGTGGTTATATTATTTATAGATATTTCATGCCTGAATATAATCTTTTCAGTACAGCCATTTGGTGGTGGAAGCTCGGATACATCTCATTGAAATCAAGGTGAAGAGGGGTGAACCAAAGAGATGGAAGACGTTAGTAGCTGACCATGATCGTATTATAGAGACATGCACTTCTATAACCCATTGTCCGGATGAATGAAAGTTATATGCCACTTTTGATGTTGACATAGTTGACATGCTTTTGAAATGTAGCAAATCGAAATTTCTTTTGAAATATATCATTTGTATTTAAATGATTTTTGTAAACTTATATATGCGAGTATGTGAATTCACATATACTTTATGTGCATTCACCTATACCTAGGAATACTAACAATGTCCTAAGACCATGCTATGGAAGCTCAATCTTGTCTATGTAACTTTTTTCTGGTGTATTTGTGCAAATGCATATATATCACAGTCTATTTGTGCAAAGTTCTAAATTACATGTTACATTGTAGACAAGTTGTAAATTGTAAACTTGTAAATTTTTCCAATGTGTTCTAGACTAGACTAGACTAGACTAGACTAGACAAGACATTGTAGACTAGCTTGCTTCTCCTAACATTATCATTATACGTTGCATATTTTGTTAGTGATATGCAATACAAAGAACAACACATACATTTATTACGTCCTCATTGAATCCACCAATTGCAATTGATATTAATTTTTTTTTCCATTTTAACCCTATCTTGGTCTCTGCCCGTTTTTACTCTTTGTAATATTCATTTGTTGTAAATTGTAAACCTGTAAACTTTAAAATTGTAACTTGTAAACTTTGCAAAATTGTGAATTTTAAACTTGTAAGTTCCTTGTAAATTATTGTAGATGGCTAAATTTTGTAAACTTGTCAATTAAATTAGATTGAATTGTAGATTTTAATTATAATTGCAATTGTAATTGAAAATTGCAAAACTTGAATTTTGTCTTGAACATAATTCTGCATAGAATTAGGAGAATTCTGAAATATTTTGATAAGACTGAATCCTTCCACATCCTTCAGGGCTTAAATAACTCTGCAGATGTTCTGGCAAATCAAGCTTGTATCCTTCCTCTAGGTTTCCTTAGTATCAACGGGGAGCCAAGTTATTTAAATCCAATCTCGTAATTTTAAGCAGTGGTAGTCAGATTGACTGGGTGATCCTCTCCTCTCTGAATTGCTTTGTAAAGTTCCAGATTTTTTAGTAATTTGTAATTAGGTTGATTGGTTATTGCCAAAATATACCTATCCTCTCTCTCAATAAAATACCCATTTTTGTTAAAAAAAAATGCAAAACTTGATTATTTTTTAGTTCGATTGTGATTTTTGTAAACTTGTAAATTCTTTTGCAAATGAAATTCATTTTTATTTTTTTGTAAATGAAATCTAATTTTGAATTGTAATTGTAAATTATAGTTGTACTTTAAAATTGCAAATTGTGAGTGTAAATTGCAACCGATAGATTACATTGTATAGTTGTTAATTTTGTAACATTTTAATTGTAAGTTATGTTAAATTGTAAGTTTCGTTTGATTGGCAATTTTGCAAACTCGTAATTTTTTTACAAATGAAATCATATTTAAAATTGTAATTGAATTTTTTTTTATAAATGAAATCAAATTTTACATTGTAATTGTAAATTGTAGTTGTAATTTAAAATTGCAAATTGTGTTTGTAATTTGCAACTAGTATATCTTACATTGTAAAGTTGTAAATTTTGTAACATTTTAATTGTAAGTTATGTTAAAAATTGTAAGTTGCATTTGATTGAAAATTTTGCAAACATGTAAGCTTGTAAACTTTGTAAACATTGTAAATTTTGTAAACTTGTAATTTATTAAATTACAAAATTGTAAATTACAAAATTGTACAATTTCGTAAGATTGTAAATCATTAATGATTGTTAAATATCTTAAAATTGTAACTGAAAACAAACTTTAAACTATAAATACAAATAATTAAAACATTTAATAGTCCATCATGTTTAAAAGAAATTCCACACACACACACACACACACACACACATATATATATAGTCCAAAATAATAAAGTCCACAAATAACATAGTCTACAAATCACCCCTACGCCATTGATCGAGAGATCAACCATCATGGACACTACTGTTACAGTGCACTATGCCCCTAGCCTTCCTCATGCACATCATGAAGAAAAGAGGCCAGTTATGAGAACTGGAGAAGTTAAAACTGTGAACTATGCAAGTCAGTTACATACGACATATTTAAATTACATGTACAATGTGTAAAAAATATAAATATATATGAAATGGAGATCTATGAACTCACCTCTCTCGAGTCAAGTGTCAGGGTTGGGAGGCTGTCACCTATCTTCCTAGACGAGCCTTCACCAGGACTCGGCTGATGAGTGTCAATCCACTCATTTGTAAACATCACAGCGGCTCCAATGCCCTCATCTGCAGCTACCTGTGTCTGGGTCTGTTTCCATGACATGAAAATAGTTATATTAATGAATTGCAATTTGAACTTAAGAATTACAATTTGAACTTGAGAATTACAATTTGAACATGTAAATTATAATCTGAACATAAATGTGCAAACAATTCGAACATAATTAACTAGTACCTCATCGACTAGAGTGTCATGAGGAGGAATTGGGCGAGACTGTGTAGAATCCTGTGCAATGCCCTTGCCTCTATCCTATACAATCTGAACAAGATAAATGAGGAAATTTAGAACAAACCAAAGTATTACATGTACAACAATTGTCTCATTTACAAATTCAAATTTAGGATGACAATTAACACATACCTCATCAACGTGGGTAGACAGAACTGTAGTGGGACCTCGAACATATGCATCACTGCCAAAAAAAAACTCCATGAAAGTGGGATTTTGCAAGGAGATCTAACACAAAGCAAAGTATTAGTTAAAAAAATGATTCATTTGAGGATACATTACAATCAATACAATGAAATGAAAACATATACTTTGATAAAACATTCAAAAGAATACGTGATTGTATAAAGATATACATGTCCCGTCGATCGAGGCCTGCATCTCTCATGTAGTTGAAAATATGCATTATGGGGTGTGATAGAATACTACACCACTATGTCGTGATCAAGAAGGATGATAATATCATCGTACACCCACTATAACTTAGTCTCTCTAGGTGCAGTGGGTGCTCTGCTTCACTATGCCTACACAACCATCATGGTACCATGCATTGTCATGTGTGTCACCTCTGGCAGTGCACTCTGCTCCTCAATCGCTAGCTAAGATGACTCGACTACATCCTGTGTCCTAAGAAAGGTCCTATTAGGGTGACCTACCAAAGTCTCTACCTCCAGTTGAGCTCCAGGGTATTTCTTAGCCCTAAGAAGTGCATGAATTCATCCCCCACCAACACCATAGAAGCTCGAGGGTGCACTGGTGTAATCTGGGTGCACAGGACAAACTCTGCATATATATGTTTTGCAAAGTATAGTGGGATCTGGTCATGGTGGGGAAACATACCCTACGCTCCAATAAACCTGTCATAGACATAAGGAGCTACAACCTCTAGCTTAAACTCCTTGGGTCTAAGCAGTTGACCAGTGGGGCAGTTAGGAGGGATATCAAATAATGTTCCCTTCACATCATGGCCAACTATTGCATCTCTCATTTCAAGCCATTTATCAGGACCCATCACTGCAGCCCTTCTTCTCTAACATGTAGTGGACCAAAGAGAACTCAATGGTCTGATGGACCTGTATATCTTCAGTAGATTATCTACTGCCTCTAACATCAACCACATCGAACGTGATGTAAGAGAGTGGTCTGAAATGGAGTGGACGTTAGACCGCAAATAGTCACGCTGACTAGTAATGTCTTGTAGCGTGATGCGAGTGATCTCATCCTCCCATGGTGATTCCTCAGGAGTGTCTAGGCCCTGTTGTACAACTATGGCACCTAAAAATTAGATGAAAACATAAATGTCAGTCAAAATACATACATCAACTGTAGGTGAATTTGAAATCAATATAAATTAAAGGTACTGATAACTGAAAGAAAAATATATATGCATTTAATGTACATGTCTCGTGGGGAACCTCCCCATCGACACTAGGATTAGCCTCCTCGCCGCTCTCATGCACAGAGAGGTTACTAGAGTGGTTGTCGCTCGTCTCCCTAGTGGGAGTGTGTGTTGGCATTAGATGCCTGGGCGAACCTGTGAAAATAGAGACATACAAGTTGATGATTAAATATACACATGTGAAACAATTTAATTTTATGTAACTAACAACAAAGAGTACATCATGCACAATTGTATACTTACGATTCCTTTGGCGACCTCTGGGGAGAGGAATGGCCATAGATCCGCCAGTACTGTGCCTTTGGTGAATGGAAGAACCCTGCTATGGAGATGCATCTGCATGAAATAAATATTTATATTAATATTTATCATAATAATAATATTTATATGATACAAAATGATATAAATTAATCTATATTTTAGATATAAAATGAGTTTGTGTAAGAATGCCTCTAACTAAGTCTAATATGCCTAAAATTTGTAATTGTTTCTACGACATAGCTACCTCTTTGTTTTTCTCTCATATTAAATTATTGTTTTCTTAGATCTTGGTATAGGTTAAATTTAAAATCTTTCTTTTCTAATGATGAAGTCTTTCATGTTTGACAACCAACTCTAAATAGGTTATATTATGCTCAATGTGAAGTAAAAAAATGAAACTTTTAAGGATTTTCCTTAACAAAAAATAATATATTTAAATATGTAATATAATAAATTATAAAATATTACTCAATTCTTCAATTAATATATGTTTTTTTAAGACGATCGACTTATATCAAATTCCTTTAACTATGTGAAAATGAGGGAAAGGAGTTTAAGTTGAATGCTGATTAATGGTAAAATGTTCCAAAACATTGCGACCATTCGTGGATTGGTATTTGAATATGTCTACAATGTTGCATGCTGGCCTAAAATGGTTTGACATTGATAATGAAAACCATGACTAAATTTGAAGTATTGTGATATGGAAAAAAAAGTCTTGATGTCGGTTGAGGAACCACATTTACTTTTTCTCAATCTAATTTTTTATAGTTTAGTGAATGATACCTCTTAATAATGCAGTACTATTCTTTCTTTTGTTTGCTAGGTCTAGGATACATTGTTGGAATGAGTGAATCCTACTTCTATGATGTGATACTTCTAAGGGTTTTGGTTGTTATTTATATTGGTCATTGTAACCCAGATCTTGTCCCTAGATTAGAAGTTTCCTTCTAATTTTTGGGAGGTTGTTAGATTTAGTTGGATATGAGAGATTGTTTCCAACTAGTTATCTCTTATTTTTATGTTCTAAGATATGCATGATTCTAAACAATTTTTTATTGCGCTAATATAGTGAGTATATCTTGAGGCATGGCTTGATCTATTTATATGAACTTTGTCATATGTCATATGTGACGACATGCTTAATTTTGATTTGGAATGGTGAGAATGCAATAAGAAAGAAAAATATTTTGTTCAAGATGAAACAAACAATTTTGTTAGAGTTTGATCCAAAGGATGCTAGTGATAGCGGATGTTGCAGAAGTGGATGTTGTATGGCAATGGACAAACAAGGTAAATTTTGTGAATTGTGTTTAGTTAAAGCAGTGACTATATGGAAATGCAAATCACACTTTATATTTGTAACAATTCTAGGATATTATGAATAAATCCTATGTATTTCTCTATAAATATTTTCAACTTGCATCATGCCTATACTTGGTACTTGAGAGAAGTATTGCAATGTACCTATGCACTAGTATAAAATATTGTACACGGTGTCTCCAGGAGATGGACTATGTAAATGGTATGTACACATATCTATATAACATGTAAACATAATATTGTTGGGATACCTAGCTAGGCATGCATACACATTTTCCATTTGTCTCCGATAATTTGGATAAATAGTTCGGTAACCTCTATTACAGTGTTGTTAAGCACCTGGAAGAGTGTGCCATGTTTTGGCTTGATTCTGTATGAGTGGACTATGTTGGTTCCAGAATCTACGAGGTGAGATAAGCCTAGAAACAAGAATATTTATGTGCATTAATAGGGAGTTCATCAAGAAGTTAAGTGAACCATGTAAATGAAGGGAATCCTACTAGATCGATAGTTAAAGTGGTTAGGTACACATGTATTCCAATCAATGGTTATTCCTTTATATTAACATTGATAGTTTGGTGATGTTTACACAACCGATGTATGAGATGCAAGTGCTAGGTTGGACCAAATATGTACTTTTTTTCATTGCGAGGTTCTTAAATTCATGGTGGAGAATATGATGCATCAAACCAGTTAAAGATGTTGACAAGGACCTAATATGACATGGATTGAGGCAAGCACTTGTAAAGGAGGAATGTTGCAATGACGAACTCCTTACTTTCGTAAGCGATACTCGATCTTACTAAAGTTTGTCATTTTATTCTTATTGGTTATCGTAATGGGGATTTTGTGTCTACTTTAAAAGTTTTCTTGTATGTTTTAGGAGAGGTTATTAAGTTCAGTTGAAATTGAGAGATTTCATTCAACTAGTTAGATCCTATTTTGTTGTGTGGTTGGGATATTCTCTCAAAAGCACTAAGATAGTGTGTATTTATTGACACAAATCTTGATGCATTTATATCTAATATTTTTATGTTTATTTTTAATATATCACTAAGAGAGAATTGTTAGTGTGTAGTGTTGGGAATGTTATATTCTTTGCATGAAAACCAACTAGCAAAGTTGATAGTTGACTGGTATAAGTCGATTGGAGTAGGAGGAAACATGCAGTGGATGTTTGGTTGATCAATTGATCAGAATAAGTTTTTTGGTCAAAGGAAAAGGATTGGTCAACGAGAAGTTGATAGAACGCCCAAAGCTCAATGAGTAATCCACTAAAGTTGACCCATTCAAGACGAGTGTAACATAATAACTGAAAGTGGTTAGGAAGTTATGGATTTTAATTAATGAGAAGTTGGTTGCATTGCATATATAAATAAGATGAAATGGCTGTGAAGCATGATCACGACATGATGTAATGAAGTGTGATATGTGGTCTAGCAATTCATGGTTGTAAACACCTATTTTTGAGTGTTTGATTAATATATGAGTGAAAGAAAATTGGTTTGTTGGTTTTCCTCAGGAGAGGGGTTTTATGTTTAATGCGTTAATGTGTTGTGTGCCATTGTCTTATGTTTAATGAGTTTAACTATATGGGTAAATTTGCAAACCTATTGTAATCGACATTTAGAACCAACATGTCGAAACCATGTCTATTATCGCATTTCTCTAGAGCTGCAACAAGCAATGAACCTTGAGGTCCACATGTGTCACTTATGGTAGAAATTGTGTAGGTTACGAAAGAATTTTCCAAGATATTTCCATCATTGTGTCCCATAAGGGATAAAAATGATAGGTAGATAGTGAGCCTAACATGAATTGTAGCATTCACATGTGCAACTCTGGCTAATGGTATCTTTTCCCTAATAGTATATCTTCCAAAAATGAACTTAAGATGGGTGAACTTGTCAACTAATGAGTATTCCAAAACATGGAATCCAATCACATATTGTTCAAAACATTGAATGAATAGCATATGGTGATTGCAAGTTGTTGAATAAATTTTTAAGAAGAAGACTTGCTATTGTTGATGAATGCACTTAGGTTGATTAAAATTTTGTCTCAACAAATCCTATTCTGTAAGAAGAAGACATAGGATCAATCCATATGCGATTCTTGATCTAGCAATAAATATTATTGGATAGGAGACTTGCACCTATAAAGTGTGGGATGAATGTAGAAGATGGGGTGCAATGAGCACGAAGGAGAAAACATGCACTATGTACCGTATTGATATACACAAATTAACTAATCATATTAATTAATATAATATAATTTTACAATACATAAATTTTTAAATATTTAAAAATGTATAAATATATATTTATTTTAATTNTTTGTCTCGGGTCTAGGGTTGATTAATTACTATGGTTCATATAGCTTCTGTTTACTTGGTGTCTTATGGATTTTTTCAATCCTCTGTGTATTCTCGGAGGATTGAAAAAAACTGGGCAGCATTTCTGCTTTCATGACACACATTTCAAAATTAAGTCGGCAGCATAAACGCTACCGGTTGAAAAAATATATATAAAACAATTTTTTTTTTATATAAATAGCAAATTTAAATTACAATTTTATAAAAATCCGGCAGCATTCCTATTTTCCGGCACACATTTCAAACACATTTAACAAAAAGAACTAACCCAAAAACATGTATAACAATGATTTTTTTAATTTTAACCTAAATTTTTTAAACTTAAAAAAACGTAAAATTCGATTTAAATTTCAAAAAATTAGTTTAAGATGTTACCTCTCTGCTCCGACTCCATCGAGGGGAAAGGTAGGTTTTTTTTGGGTTGTTTGTGGCTCCACCTCTGTGGGTTGCACAATAGCTTAGTTGAGGTCTGTGTGGAGAAAATGCCAAAAAGAGGTCGCGGGTCTCCGCGACCTCTTTTATAATTTTTTTTTGCATAGGGACCTCGATTGAGGTATGTAGCTCGATCGAGGTCTTAACACCTCAATCGAGGTTTTCTTAAACCCTCAAAAAATCTTCTTCTAAACCCTCGATCGAGGTTCTAACACCTCGATCGAGGTTTTTCCAGAACCTCGATCGAGGGTTTAAGAAAACCTTGATCGAGCATTTGTTAAACCATTGATCGAGGTACATTTTTTTGTTTTTTCCGAAAGCGTCTTTCCAAAAAGTGAAACCCAACTCCATGGAAGCACCCTCTCAAGTCCTTGACACAATTATATATTACTCAAAATCATATAATTATACTAAGATCCTAAATCATAATCTAATGCTACCTTCAAGAGGCTATGCATGGTTGGTTGAGGTATCCTTCTAATCCTTGGATGGATGGAGTATTCCTTTAGGGCTTGAGGTTCATGTCTCTTCCTTTAACCATGCCAAATGCCCCAAGTCCCAATGACCTAGATGCATAATGCCATGGATACACCCTGAAGCCATGCATGGTTCTTTGTGGCATTATTAATTGGTTTGTTTGGCTAAATGGGTTCTTTAGGGTCAAGGCACATTCCTCTTATATAGATTGTTGTTCCAAAGGCCCTAATACACATGTATATTGATCAAAGAAACCTCATGGCATCAACATTCACAATCATAGAGCAATGAAACCCTCAAGATGCCATATGTGGTTGTTGGAGGCATCCTTCTTAGACATGGACGGATAGAAGCTTCCTTTAGGGACCTATGTTTAGGAATCATTCATTGACTATGTAAAATTCCCTAAGTCCGCATATAGTGCCATGGATACCCCTACAAAGTTATCTCCAGTTCTTTAAGGAACTATCTTTGGAATTCTCATATTTTTCTTTAGGGCCAAGTTCATGGTCTTCCTCCCTAGAATATCATTCCCAACACCGCAAGAAATGTACAAACTACTCAAAGCCCTAAGAATACCATGTTTTTTTGGTAGATACAACCTTCTTATCCCTGAATGGATAGAAGATTCCTCTAGGCATTGAGCTTCATTCCTCCTCACATGACCATACCCAATCCCCCTTGTTCCCAAGACTTGGATACATAGTGCCATGGATACCCTTGCAAAGTAACACATGGTTATTTAAGGCATTGTTCATGGTTTTGGATCGCTAAATGGTTTCTTTAGGGCCAAATGCATGGTATTTCCCCTAGAATGTCACTCCTAAGGCATTGAGACACATACACATTTTTAAACCTACCTAATGGAATTTTCATCCTTAATCATAATCCAATGATACCCGTGGGGGGCCATGTTTGGTTGGTGGAGGTAACATTCTTATCCTTGGATGGATAAAATATTTCTTTAAGGCCCAAGGTTCATGTTTCTTCCACTAACCATGTTCAAGACCTCAAGGCCCCACGACCTAGATACAAATATCAATGCATACCTTTGCAAAATTATGCATGGTGCTTTAAGCAATTGTTGTCACGTCCCCACCCTTCTACCGATGAGAGGATGCAACTATAATGCTAACATTCTAGGCAATCTAGCCACATGAACATAAAATAAAATGTATTGAACTTAAACATACTTAGATTGATAAATGATTATAAAAAAACGGAAGCAATTTCATTCATTCACAGCATTTCACATGTTCATAAAATAAACACATTTGCAAGGATTTAAACACAAGAATACTTATCTTAGAAGAAGCTTGTCCTGCAACCAGCTACGTCGCTGCAACGTTCCACCCAACCATAGGCTAGTGTGCTCATCAATCACTCAGCAACACTGCCACCCCGAGCTGGGCATGATTTCCATCCCTTCCATCTCTAGAGTTAGTTTTTTAGCTTGTTCTTGCAACTATACCTGTGCATTAAGAATAAAGACAAGGAATATGGGGAAACTAAAAGGCTCACACATATCCAATGATACACAACAATACATAGCCAAGCCAACAGAGGTGGGTTTATAAGGCTATCAAGAGATGGAAACGATGGCTACTAAGCTAGTTGGCTCACTGAATAGCTAGGAACACCTACACCAGATCTAGCTTGACTTCTAAAAAATCCATACACACCCAACACAAGGAATCATCCCCTTCTTTGCTGCTCAGTCCTTCTGGCCATGAGTTCCCTTCTAGTGCTATTCAAGGGGTGTAGAGAAGAAAGACAACCCTCTAGCTCTGTCTGTGAGGCTCCTGCACACACTAGGTTTATCAAGTAGACTTAGACTCCATTTCCACTCCCAAATAGTCTGAAGACCAACAACCACATAATACATATCAATTCACAGCTCTGGAATTTGAAGGGAAACACACCAAAGAGGCCAAATCGGGTAGGGCAATTGGTTAAAATGGCTCATACTGAGCAACTCGAATTCAATAGTCATTTATGGCCCTAACATGGCCAAAACAACTCACAACACCCAAAATTCATGGAGAAAAAAACAACAATTTTCCTAGCCTGCATAGAATGATGAGAATGGCCCCAACGTGAAGGAAAATCACCCCGCAGACCCAAATCGTGAAAGGAAAAATGCAGAATGCCAATATCTGTCGGAGGCCAAACTTTCTCCTGTGTGAGTGTAGAATGAGGTTCACTGCCCACATGAGGAGCTGAATTCCCTTTGCCTCTGGGCATGCATGTGGTGAAAGGACTGACAGTCCTGCCACACTAACGACTGCCCATGCATACGTCCCTCATGGAAATAACTGTCCAACCAACTCTTGGGAATTAAATCGGTTGGTGGATGAGACAAGGAAAGGATGGGTAAGACAAAAAAAAGGTGGTTGGCAGCTAGATGGTTTCATCTTGTGACACATGGTTGTTTCCTAATGGACCCAATGGTTGAAAACCCCCACCTTATCCATGGAAATCATTCCCCCATCTCATTATTGTTGCATTGACATAGCTGGTTGTGGGTTTTTAATTGCATATTTACATGATGATTTAAAAATCATAACGTGCCTGGCTAGCACAAAATACCATCGACACCGATTTAATCTTCAAAACATAAAAACGATAATCCATGGTGGGCCTTTTTCCTTTAGCTCCACACCACGATTAATTACAATATATACATCATATACATTTAATGCAAATGGGGTCGAAATCGAGGTGTTACAATTGTCCATGGCTCTAGATTCCTCAATGGTTTATTTAGGGCCAATTGTATGGTTTTCTTCTCTAGAGCATCATTCTTGAGGTCATAAGACACATATATCCTTTTAAAAGCCACATAATGGTGTTAATATCCTCAATCATATGACAATGAGACCCTCAAGAAGCAATGCATGGTTGGTTGAGGCGATATTCTTAGCCTTAGATGGCTATAAGATTCTTTTAGGGCTAGAGGTTCAAGTTTCCTCTCTTAACCATGTCCAAGGCCCTAAGTCCCCAAGGCATGGATACATAGTGGCATGGATATCCATGAAAGCTCATGTATGGTGCTCTAGGAATTTTTCATCACTCTAAATGCCTCAATAATTTCTTTAGGGCCAAATAAATGGTTTTTTTACCTAAGACATCATTCCTGAGGCCCCACGACATGTAAATATTGCTCAAAAATACCTAATGGAAATGACATAATCAATCATAATCCAATGGTACCTTCAATAGACCATACATTTTTAATGGAGAAAATATTCTTAGCCTTAAATGGATAGAAGAATCATTTAGACTTTGAGATTGAGGTCTCCTCTACTAACCATGTGTAAGGCCCCAAGGTCACATGACCTAGTACATAGTGCCATAGATACCCCTTTGAAGTAATCATGGTGCTTTTAGGTAGTGTTCATGGATCTATATGACTCAACGATTTATTTAGGTCCAAAAACATGGTCTTCTTCCATGGAACATAATTTCCAAGGGCTTAGTACATGTACATACTACTTAACACCACCTAAAAATAAAAAAATACTCAATCATAGGATAATTATACGATTAGGAGGTTGTGTATGGTTGGTATAGGAAAACTTATTACCCCTAGATGGTTACAAACTTCCTTTAGGGGATAAGGTTTAGGTATCCTCCACTAACCATGTTGAAGAACGCAAGGCCACAAGATATAGATACGTAGTACAATGGATACCCTTATGAAGTCAAGCATGGTGCTTTGAGGAATTATAATTCATGGATTTGGATACCTCAATGATTTCTTTAGGGATAAGGACATGGTATTCTTCCCTAGAACATCACTCTCAATTCCTTGAGACATGTACATACTGCTCAAAACCACCTAATGAAACCAACATCCTTAATCATATGCTAATGATAGTCTCAGAAGGCCATGTGTTGTTAGTGGAGGAAAACTTCTTAGCTGTGGATGTGTTGTGGATGACTAGAAGATTCCTTTAGTGGCCGATATTTAAGTCTCCTCGATTAATCTTGTCTAAGGATAAAATCCCATAAGACCTATACATATAGTTTCTCAATGGATTTGGATGCCTTAATGGTTTATTTAGGGATAAATTCATGATCATATTAATCATAATAGCATTATGAAGGCCTTGGGAAACCTACATAAGGCTCTTTATTTCCTACCATGACTCTAGTTAAGGCCTTGAGATCCATCCATCTATGTAAAAACTCTTGATTATGCTCATATCCAACTATTATGCCAAATATTAACTTTAAAGGGTGTGTGCTATGGTTCATGGTATTGATAATTGCCCATTACCTCAATAATATTATGTTAGGGCACACTTCTTTCAGTTTATTCTCCAACCATTTAATAAGACCCATCGTTAGTACACAAAACCGCATATTTCCACCCATATCCCACTTTGAGAATAATGATATCCTAGACATTCAATGATCTCCTATGTGATAATTTGATTCATCGCTATTATCCCGATATGCCTAAAACCATCCTTTAGGTCCTATTTCTTGTAGTTCCTCCCATGATTATGTCTAAGTTTCTCATACCTAGTGTCATGTATATGAATGCTCATATGCTAAGGATAATAATTGGAGTTCATGGGTGCATTTTAAATCACCCATGTTTCCTCATGTGAATTATACAAAAACCTAAGACCCATGTATACTAGCAAAAAGATCATAATTGTGTTGATTTCCTCACTCAGAAGTAAATAATAACCCCAATATGTCGTGTGTAGTGGTTAGAGCTATTGTATTTTTCCTTAGATGCACATAATATTTTATTAGGGACTAAGGCCTATGTTTCCTCCCTCAAACATGTTAAGGGACTAAACACCCATATATAGTGCTTAAATACAATGTCTTACTACATTAATACCCCCAATATTAGGACAAGGATACCCTTAGGAGGTATTATGTGGTGCTTCAAGGTATACTTGTTAATCTTATATTCCTAGAGGTTTCCTTTAAGGTCCAAGGCATGCATGCTTTTCCTTCCTTAATAACGTCTATTCCCAAATACTTACTTAGTTTTATTTCCTTCAATTCCCTCGTTATGTGGAGAAACTCCTGCAATAAACAATCAAAATGCACGATATAACAGAAATATTGGAGCACAAAAGAGATTTTATTGATCGCAGGCCACTTCAAGGGGGCAACCTCCTTTAAGCAAGCTCAATACAAAATAACTCTTCGATGATTTCATTGGCCTCAACACTTAGCTATATACTCAGTCTAATCTAAACAACTATTACTTCCCATGAATGTGGGATAATACGACATACTAACTGAACAACTTAACATTAACTCTTAATCCCCATGAATGTGGGGTAATACAACATACTAACGGGATGAATTACAAAGCATATACGTCCAATAAAATATACTAACAAAATAAAGAGGAGGGTTGACATGGGTTCTTAACATCCCCTCCCTCTTAGAAAAGCTTTGTCCTCAAAGCTTAAGATGTGGAAACTGTTGTCGAATCTGAAGGAGTGGTTCCCATGTAGCATCCTTTGGTTGCATGTTGTGCCACTCAATTGAAGATCTTTGTGATGGACCGAGATAGAAGCTGACAAGTGCGCTTATTGAGGATGGCATCTGACTTTGAAATGATGGATCCTTCATTATCCCATTCTGGTAAAACAATTTGTGCGCTGATGTTGGTGCCAATCACTCGTTGAATGCGAGAAGGAGGAAATGCCAATTTATAAGCAACATACCCAATCTTTTG
This sequence comes from Pseudotsuga menziesii, assembly GCA_001517045.1. Taxonomy (NCBI): domain Eukaryota; kingdom Viridiplantae; phylum Streptophyta; class Pinopsida; order Pinales; family Pinaceae; genus Pseudotsuga; species Pseudotsuga menziesii. Next base: position 148,327 of record LPNX010410563.1, read on the forward strand.
AAGAACTGTATATGGGCCAGAGATATTTGGAGCGAGCGTTTGATTCCCTTTGTCTTTCAAGGAGGATTTCTTGTAAGGCTGCAGATGAAGAAAAACCATATCACCAACTTGAAAAGTGCGCTCAGAATGGTGTTGATCGGCTTGTTGTTTCATGCGGGCTCTTGCCATGTGAAGATTGTCCTACAGGAGGTGAAGAATCTGATGTCGGTTTTGAAGAACCATGCCAACTGCCTGAATTGGTGAAATACAGGGGGTGGATGGAAGGAGTATTGGAGGTGCGTGACCATAAATTGCTTCATATAGAGTCATTTTAGATGTAGTATGGTAGGAATTATTGAACCACCATTCGGTGAGAGGGAGCCAATTTTCCCACTGATGTTGTTCTTCAGAGGTGAAACAACAAAGATAAGTTTCCCAATATTTGTTGACGACTGTAGTTGGACCATATTAGTGGGTGATAAACTGAACTCATATGTAGTTTGGTGTTAGTGAGGAAAAAATGACTTGTGAAATTTGTGTTGCGTTCTGAGACAATGGAAGAAGGGATTCCATGAAGAAGGAATATTTGGTCCATGAAAATTTGTGTGATTGAAGAGGTGGTATATGGATGGCTGAGAGAAAAAAAATGACTATATTTGGAGATTTGATCCACAACAACCAAGATTATGGTCTTCCCTCCATATTTAGGGAGCCCTTGAATGAAATCCATCGAAATATATGTCCAAATCCTTGTAGGGGTGGGAAAAGGTTCGAGCAATCCGGAAAGAAGTGTAGTTTCACCCTTGTGGTGCTGATAAGGATCACATTCTGCAACCATATGTTGAATTTCTCGTTGCACCCCCTTCCAAAAGAAGTTACGTCACGCTAGCTCATATGTTTTGATGAACCTAGAGTGCCCTGTCGATGGAGAAGCATGGAGTGCATAAAAGACCACATGTTTAAGGTTTGTACTTTGGGGAAGCACCAGACGACCAGTGTATCTCAGAGAAAATCCATCCCAAGATGAATACGGTACCACAGAAGGGTTACTGGCCAACTTTTGGATGATTTAAAATAATGAGGAGTCATTGACATAGCCTTGCTGAACATAGTGTAACCAAGTTGGAATAGGCATAGAAATAACTGAAAGAGAAACATGGGAATCAAATGTGTGGAAAAAAGCATCCACCACAAGATTGTCTTGAGCCTTCTTATAGTCATAATCCCTGAGTTTGATAACCCATTTTAGTTGTGTTGGGGATGATACCCATTGTTCCAAGAAATATTTCAAACTCTGGCGATCAATCTTGATGCCGAAATGATTCTCTAAGAGGGATGGCCACCACTTCTGTACTATGAGAAAAATAGTCATCATTTCCTTCTCATATGTAGAGGTGGATAAATTCTTTCCAAAAAGGGATTTTTCGGTGAATGAAATGGGATGTTCATCTTGAAAGAGGACAACCCCAAGTCCATTGTTGTAAGCATCACTCTCAAGAGTGAAGAGCTTGGAAAAATTAGGCATCTGAAGGGTGCATCGGAATGAAAGATCCAAAGGAGTAGTTGAGACTGTTGAAGGTTGCATCTGAATGAAATGGAGCTGAGCGATGACACCATGTGAATTCGTCTTAAGGAGATTTTCCATGCCATGGGAACCAATGATGGTGAGAGAACCTGGTTGTAATCCATTGAATGTGTGTTTGTTTCCGTTTACTGAAAATTGCATCCACAGTTCAACAAACTCCCATAAGATGGGTCGAAGTGTGCGTGACCATTGAGTTCCCAAAATCACATCATATCCTCCTAGAGGCATGGAAAACATGTTAGAGTGCAAGTTATAATCTCCAATAGAGATACACACATCGCAACAATTTCCTTTGCAAGGTAAGGTGCTCCCATTGGCAACCATGACTTTAAAGATGGAGCAAGGATGGACAAAACTATCAGCCTGTTTTGCAATCTGAGGGTCAATGAAGTTATGGGTGCTACCAGAATCAATGAGTATTCTAAGAGGAATCTTCTTGAAGAAACCCTTGACCTGCATGGTTTGTGGGGTGGTGACTCCGGCTAATGCATGGAGAGATATCTCTGGGTGTTCATCATGAGAATGAGGGTCAACAGGCAGCTGCTGAATGTCAACCTGATTGTCTACTGGATCCTGCGCAACTTCACAAATTTCAAGTGCAGGCGGAGAAACCACATCCAAGAGATAGAGCTTTTGTTCAGTACATTGATGTCCCTGGGTGAATTTTCCATCACAATTATAACAAAGTTCTTTTTCCCTACATGTCTGCATCTCAGCTTCAGACAAATGCTTGATAAGAGTGGGTCTAGGAGTTGGAGGGATTGGATGTCTTTGGGAAACCATATTTTTGAATGGAAAAAAAGTGGATTTGGGGCGTTGTTGAGCCCTGATCTTGTCCTCTGCCAACTTATCCAACCCTGGTATTTCCATAATTGTGTTTGGATAGAACATGTTAACCTCAGATCAGATTGTATCCTTAAGACCACTGATAAAACAACTCCTGTAGAATGCATCAGAAAATCCTTTTGTGTGCTTGACTAATTTCTCAAATTTTGTTTGATACTCTCTCATAGTGCCAGTCTAGCGAAGTTTGGTGAGTGCTCCTTTGAATTCATCAAAACCACTAGGGCCAAATCGGTGCAAAAGGAGTTGGCAAAAATCTGTCCATTCGGGCTCTTCATGATCCTTGATGTACCAATAGAACCATTGAAGGGCTTCACATTCCAAATGAAATGATGCAAGTGGGACTTTGGTGATATCAAAAGTGTTATGCATATTAAAGTGTATCCATCCAGTTGGATCATCACCATTGAAGCGAGGGAAATCAATCTTCGGCCCACAAAAGTTGTTGGAAGAAGAGAACTCGGTGTTTGCAGAAGACTCAAGCTATTGTTGGTTGCTCATGACTGAATGTTGAAGATGGAGGTCGAGAAATCGTTGATCCAGATTTGCGAGTTTGGTCTTGAGGGTGACAAGTTCTTCCATTTGTCTATTTGCTCCTGCGCGGGTGACAACAACAAGAATTTTTTTTTTTTTTTGGGGGGGGGGGGGGGGGGGGGGGGAATGGGTAGAAAAACAAATACAAAGAGGGTTTTAGAAAAGAAAAATTTTGAGTTGGGAAAGACGTGAGTGGGTAATTGGAGTTGACTAGGTTTGGGACTCTTTCTGAAGGACAAGGAACAACAAATGTGAATTTTAGAAGTGGAGTGAAAGAATGGGAAAATTTTCCAGAGAGGGACAATGGAGCATAATTCGGAAACGAACACTGTGGCAAAATGTGAAGGCGATTGGGTGAGAATTGAAGAAGTTATGACAAATGTGGAATTTCGAGCTTTGGGAAGTGGAATTTGGGATAGGGTCGTCAATGAATGAAATATGCAAAATGGAATGACGGGGGTGACTATGAATTTTCAAGGGAAATGGAGCTAAATCAAGGAAGATATGGCTAAGAAAAACATAAATTTATACTCGTTTTTTTTTGAAGAAATGATCTGTGGCGGTGAAAGAAAGTTGTGCTTTATCAACTTGAAATGGAGTAAATGATCAGTGACAATTCTAGAATTTTGTGCGTTATCAACTGTAAATCGATATGGACCCCAGGTATATTTGGCTTCCTAATGGTTCAAAGGTAGTCACTCGGCCACCAAGGCTGTCTCAGACTTGAGTATTGGGGCAGTACCCCTCACTTCATGGCGTAGGTAAAACTGCTAACCGCTTGGCCAAAAATGACAGCTCTTTGGTTTTCCTCACGAATGGGAATCTAGTCAATCTGGTGGGGGTCTTTGCCCTTTTCACTTGGCAGGTCCTCCCAATGGCCAACTACTTCGGGGTTCCTGTGGTACTCCTCACAATGAGTTTTAGGCTATGCCCAAGTACTTCCCATAGTTAAGCAGATAGGGTTTATTCCCTAATTCGAATGAAGAGTACCGCTGCAAGAAGAAGAACTACTGGAATAATCACAGTGCCAGAAAAAATGTGGCAGAAATTCCACCCGATACCCAAAACAAACCCGTTATTAGAGTTAGGGTTTTGAGACGAAATTTTAAAATCAGCGGAACCTTATCTATATTGCTCTGAATCGCTATTATAGCCTAAATCTGGAAGTAGAAAAACCACTCTGCTTCTACCCACGCAATCGGAATAGAAATCTGGGCACCCGGTCAAAAGATTTTCACTCTGCAATTTTTGCAACCGTCACCAAAATTCTGAAAAATTACTGATTTTAAATCTGCGATATCTCCACTTTCGGAACTCCAAACGAGATGGTTTTTTTTTTAAACTGCGTATTTTTGTAGGAGGAATTCATATATGCAACATTTTTCTTCTGATTCTATGCACAAAGTTTTAGATATTGATCTAAAATTCGCCGCCTAATTTTGCCCTCGTTTTTTTTTTTAGAAAAAAAAATTTCCCACTTGTTCCAAGGAAAGTGCTCTAATACCAGATGTGGAGAAACTCCTGCAATAACAAAAATATTGGAGTACAAAAGAGATTTTTTTGATCGCAGGCCACTTCGAGGGGGCAACCTCCTTTGAGCAAGCTCAATACAAAATAACTCTTCGATGATTTCATTGGCCTCGACACTTAGTTATATACAAGTCTAATCTAAACAACTATTACTCCCCATGAATGTGGGATAATACAACATACTAACTGGACAACTTAACATCAATATTAATCCCTGTGAATGTGGGATAATACAACATACTAACGGGACGGATTACAAAGCATATGCATCCAATAAAATAAATATGAGGGTTGACACGGGTTCTTAACACATTATCCTTATTATAAGGGCATATATCTTCTAAAAATGTCATTTGTATTGGCTTGGCATTTGATCATTATTATTCTACATGCTTAGAAGCTTCATTTAGGCAAAGGCCTAGGTTTCTTCTCTTAAGTAAGTCAAGGGCCAATAGAGCTATCACTAGTGATCAAAGCCTTATAATACATCAATATCAACACATAGATGTTAATAATACTCATAGGGATATATGTGTGTTGACCATATTTATTGGTCCTATATTCCTAATTAAGATATTCATTTTGGGCCTAAAGAGATTTCCTCCCTTGAACATGTCCAAGGATTTGAGACCCATGCCTTATGCACAAAGATGGGTAATGATATTAATAGATTTATCAAATTTTTTAATAATATTAATAAAAATACCCTATCAAATATAGAAATCTCAATTCAAATCACTTTTATTAATGTTTTATAATAGCAATAAATTATAGATGGTCGTCTTTAATTATTTGTCAATATTAACAATCATAAATACTTATTTGCATGAATAATGTTAAAAATGAATAATCTAATAGAGCTATTTACAAAATAATTCTTTGCGAACTTGTTGTGTTTGTGGTGCAAAACCTAGTAAATGAATCACGTGAGATTATTTTTGTTAATATTGTAAAAACAAATAATTAAATTTGTTGTGATTGTGGTTTAAACACCATAAATTAATCATGGGCATTTATTTGAATGAAAAAAATTCCAAAATAACTATTTATGATGTTGTTGTGTTTATGGTGCAAATCATCATAATTAAATACTTTTTGTACATGTCCATGTGAAAAATATGAGCTTAGCACCACTATATGGTACTTGGAAACATGGCATTTCTCTATGCTTAGGATTCCTTTAGGATAAGGCCTAGGATTGTTCTCTCAACCATGTTGAGGGCCACTGGACCTATCCCTAGTGATTAAAAAACTATAAGTGTGAATACCCATACTTAGAGGCTAAGAATAGTCTTGGGAATATGTGTGGGGATCTTTGTCCTGTCTTTCTTAGTCCTAGATTCATAAAAGCTTCTTTTAGTGCCCTAGGTAGATGTTTTCTCCATTGACCATATCCATGGGTCTAACACCCATGCCTTATGCTAAAAACCTAATAGTAATACTAGTTTTCATCAAGAAATTTAAGAAGATAAAAATATACTGAAATGAATAATCAAATTTAAATTCAAATAATTTTATTACTACTTTATAATAGTAATAAATTAAAAATGGTTGTTTTTATTTATTTGTTAGCTATATTTATTTGTTTAAATAAGATAAAAAAATGAATAATTGAATTGAGCTATTTTCTAAATATCTTGTTGTGCTTGTGGTGTAAAGCCTCATAAATGAATCATGTGAATATATTTGCTTAAATATTCTAAATATAAATAATTGAACTTCTTGTAATTATGGTGCAAAAACTCATAAATAAATCTTTGATAATTTATTTTATAAAACAAAAAATAAATATTGAATTGAATTATTTTTGCGTATTTGTTATGTTTATGGTGCACGTCCACATAATTAAATCCTACTTGTACATGTCCATGTGGAAAATAATATCTTAGCACCACTTTAGGGTACTTGTCAACATGGCATTTTTGTGAATAATAATGTGTGAACAACAATGAAACAAAAAAACTCAATTTCCAATAATATTAAGACATATAAGACTGTTATTAACACCACAAAATATAAGTACCACAAAATATTATTAACACCACAAAATAAAAGTACCACAAAATATAAGTGGTGATAATACCACCACCTTAACACCTAAAATGTAAGTGGTGCCAATATCAGACATTTACACCACAAAATGTAAGTAACCTATCTTATGGTGCTAAAAGATGAATTTTCTTGTCCGTTAACTGAAATTTCTTATCTTTTCCTCAACATTCTCTGGACTACAATAACATGTTTTCGTTCTACACTGCTTTCCTCGTCATCATGTCTTGAACGAAAGTGTTCAGGTTGAGAAAAGAAGAGCCTCCTGGGAGCACTGCCCTCACAGCAGAGTCCCTGAGCTTGAGAGTATTTTCTTTCAACTGCACTCCTTCTGAACTTTTCATCATTCTCCTAACAACATCCTCCACCTCTTCCATTTTCACCACCCTGCGATCATCCACGTCCACTTCTTCGAAATCCAAGCCGAACTTCCAAACATCCTTAGCGAACCTGCAGTTGAGAAACTGATCGGCAAAAGAAGGGAGTCCAACCACAGGAACTCCCATGCTCATGCTCTCCAAAGTAGAGTTCCATCCGCTGTGTGTGAAGAATAATGCCACAGATGAATGGGCAAGAACTTTCAACTGGGGCGCCCACCTCACAATCAGTGCCCGCTCCTTTGTTCGTTCTTCAAAGCCCTCCGGCAAAACTAAAGACTTGCCCTGTGCGATATGATCCGTCGAGCGAAGAACCCACAAGAAAGGGTGGCCGGTACCCTCCAGCCCTAGCGCCAGCTCCACCAATTGTTCCTGTGATTTTATAGCAATGCTGCCAAACGATACGTATATAACTGATGCCGGGTGTTGCATATCTAGCCATCTCATGCAGTTTTCCTCATCCTCCTGGTCCCATAGATCGATAAGAGAATCGCGTCGGCCTTGTAGGAAATCTGGAAGGAACAGAGGTCCTATCGCCAGAGCAGGACATCCATTCAAAGAGAGTGCACCAACTGCGTCCCGCCCTTCCAGTTCCTCAAATGTGTTCACTAAGACATAGTCCCCTTTACTCTGCTTCTCTGATTCGTACAGAAGCGCGTTGAAGAAGCCGGCCCTATCCTGAACACGATAGAACGACGAGAGATCGCTTGGGCGTAATGGTGGGATATTACCCGGGAGGCACGTTATTAGTTTCTGATCACACACTGAAATCCATCCCGAAACAATGAATCAAATCAGAAAATTAGAAAATCTGTAAAGCAAGTGAGCAATAAGGAGATAAGTAAATGGAGAAACGCACTTACTTTTGACAGGAATATGTCCACGATAAAGAAGGAAGTTAGCGTAGCACTGGCAAATGGAGGAGGCAGCACATGTGGGCCAGAAAATAACCCTGCGCACTTTCATATTCGTTGCAACCTGCTCCGTGCACGACATAAGGAAATCTGTGATAATGCAGGTGATACGCGGAAATGGTTTGTCATTCATGCGGAGGAGCTGCCCCAACGCGGGTCCCAACTTTTGAAGTGCACGGAAATAGTGAGCTCCTTCGGATATGCGATCGTGGTGTGGCGAGAAGCCATCCGGAATTGACAAGAATCGAATTTTGTGCTGCTGATCCAGAGAAACAGCGTTTTTTAGTGAAGCTGATTGTGTAATGCGATTGTGGATCCAATCGACATTGACGAAAGTGGTAAAGAACCCTTGCGTAAGCAGTAGTTGTGCAAGATTGATGAGAGGATACACATGACCTAGTGCAGGATATGGCACAATCACTGCGTGCAACGCTTCATGTCTCTCGATTCCATTCATCATATAATTCATTGTTCTCCCCCTTCCCAACTCCAGCTCCGATGAATTGTGGATATCAACCAACTGTCACTTATGTCCAACTCCAACATCTGTGAAATGTGGATATCCACCCACTGTGACTTATCTGCGCGGTTTGTGGTTCTAAAAACATAACAAGAAAATCAATCTCTTTAACACCATTTATATTATGTGGTGGTAGAGTGGTAGTTATGTTCGATAGGCATTTAGATATTATCTCAGTTTTTGAACTTGCTTGAGCAGATCAATAAGATTAACTCAAGTGTACACCATGGATTTATTTCATGGATTTAAATAAACTTTAGTTAAAGTGAGGGTAAGGAAATGGGTAACAATTTGTTTTTGTTTTTGTTTTGTTTATTAAATAGTATTTGTTTTGTGGTTATATTAACTCTAACAATCCACTATGAATAAGGGATATAAAATTATATATTTTTGATCTAGCTATCTTCACAAAACTAAATGGTTGATTATGCCTATGCATATTCACCAACCACTTTACTTATGCTTGTGCTAGTATTAATATCAAGTATATTATATTATATTATAAAATTATAATACATGACATTAAAATGATATTAAATGGTATTTTATATTTGAGTTTGATTTTAATTATAAAGATTTTCATCATAGAATGAACAAATTCATAAATATTATTTTATAAATAACATAATTAATATATGTTAAGAGAAATGATGTAAACTACATTGATAAATTGGGTGTATACTTATTTCTATGAATAAGATTTAATTATATAGGTTTGCACCATAAACAATATAATTTAAAATATAATTATTTTGTGAATAATCTAATTCATTTATTTTATTTTTATATTATTGAAATAAATAAATGTCCATTACAAAATTATTATAGAAAAAACTAAAAGACAGTTAATTTTAATTCTATTAAGGTTACAAAGATGACGATAAAAGTGAATTGGATTAAAATCTGATTGTTTGATGGGCCCTTAACATCATAGAGGGAGCAAACCTGAGCCTTAGGCACTAAAGGAATCTTTTAGGCATCCAAGTTGAAGAAATGTGCACATATGTGAAACCACTACAGATGGCCTCTTGGGGAGTCATTGCCTTAGAATAGGGATATAGGGGGAATTGGGAGGTTTTTAGGACTAGGTATGAGTCTCAAGGCCCTGGACATGATTTTTGGGTAAAATATGGCAATTAGGCCCTGAGGAAACATCTAGTCATATAGGGTATAGAAAGATGCCTCAACCCACCATAAAAAACCTCTTTAGTTTATCCTTAGCCTATGAATGGGGATACCAATGTCACTAAGAGTTTTGAGCACTAAACATGGATTTTGAGTCCCTTGAGATGGTTGAGGGAGGAAACTTAGGAATTAGGCCCTAAAGCAATATCCAATCGCCCATTACCCATTAGAATGCTTCAAACCACCACACATGATGGATAACATGTATCATTTACATATGATTGGAGATACCAATGACATTAGGAGGGTTTGAATAGTAGACATGGGTCTTAAGGTTATTGGCATGATCTGGGGAGGAGACCTAAGCCTTAGGCTTTAAAGGAAACCCTGATTTTGTCTACGCAATCTATGGAACTATGTTGATTATGTTGATAGTCGTTGTGGAAGGATTCGTCGATTGAAGTGTAATAAATTATGAATATCAAGTATGTAAACTCTGCTTGTGTTTAAATTATTTTATATTTTACCTAAAATTTCTTGGCTGCAACAATCTCGATTCATAATAGCATCTACCTGAATAACACATGTCCTTGTGTGTGTGTGTGTGTGATGGACAAATTCGTCATTCACTTTTAGAGATTGTGACCCATTCATGGGATCCTTCCCTCTAAAGAGCCTCGATGATCTAAAGGTCCATAACATGAGCCAATTCCTTTGATGGCTTCTTTCTTCGGTGGATTCAAATCTCCCTTGTACCTTTCTTTGGAAGAGGATGCAATATTCTCACTCAAGTTTGAATCCCCATTAGACATTGTCTTGTTGCGATAATGCTAAAAGGGTAGGTTCCTCCTGTTACCACTAAAATTGAACCTCGACTGCTAGGGTCAAGCTTAGAGAAATATTAAATTGATTTAATGGATAACTGGAAAATGAATTTATGCAATTTGGTGGTAGGTAAGACTTATTCCAGAAGTCAAGCTAGATTTGAAAGCAAATACTGAACAACTGTATATATATCACAATCAAGACTGATAAGACAAAGCTAGGCGTATGAATTTATGAAAAACATGAACCAGGTTCTGCATATAGTACTTAAGGATAACTTCACATTAATCGTGAGAATCTAGAAATGGATTAAGATGACCATACACCAGACAAAATCACAACACATGAAATTCAATTCTTAAGACAGAAAGGCGGCTCATATGAACATAATCATTTCAAAGCAGCTAACAAAAACAGAGTGCATACATGCTCCTGCCACTCTAGTATTAGAATGTTCAAATCCTGCCTTAGCCCTCTCGGCTGGTACCTACGCCATTTACATTAGAAAATATTAAATATATAGACCTTACAATAAACCAACTGTTGCAGGTATTAGGAATAAAATTCTAACAATAAACTAAATCTAAATGAAATCTAAGACATGTCACAAGAAGTAAGGGCTTGCTAAAACTGCCTCCTCAAATCCAGATTTTGTCCACCTTCTCAGTTCCACCTGTATCATCGAAAACTTGAATACTAATTTCAAATGCCTTCAAATATGGAAACAATGCTTTATTCATTGATTTTCATCCTTGAGAGTTTCAAATGCCACTCGAAAATACTCATCGAATCCCTAAAAATCTAGATATAGATTGAGAATCGCTTGAAATCTATGAGCATTTAACTTTAAAGCTGGAACTTGTATATCCCATTGCCACCTATTCTGCAGATATGAGGTTTAATATCAAACAATAGATACTCTTCCATTTATCAATTTTCTGATATGGGTTTCCCTGGATGCTTTCCACGCATTGATTCCTCAAAATGTTGGTGAACAATAAACTGATTCTGCGTGTCACTCTGCTTTCTTCTTATTCGGCAAATGAAATCAACTAATTACAGTTTCGATCTGGATGATTGTAACCAACTCATCGAAAACTGAAAATTTGTTGACAGCTGCCACTGTCCTTACATAAAATTTGGTTTACAAAAATCAATACTGCACAGCTAACCTTTGAAGATGCTCGACAAACACTTGCAAACTTACATCATTTGTAAAGATTATGTCTCCTCCAGGAGGTGCCTCATTAGCCGAATTATATGTTGTTGATGGATTTAATTTAGCAAGCAAAAAGCATGCTTGTGATCCATGTTGATCACATACAACCAATCTAGGTGTAGGAAATCATTCCTTGATAATAGCCTGTGCATCATCATGAGGTGATTGCAATAATTGAGCGAATGCCTGATGCTATGGTTGATTATGATAGCCCATGTTGCGCCACTAAGCAATAGTCATACCATGAAAGACAACAACACTGAAGTACGCCTCCATCAAAAGTATACAATCTGCTGAAATAGAAGCCACATCTAACAATGCTGGCTCAAGAGATGCATTGAAAGAATAAGAAATCAGAGATGACTGGATCATAACTACAGAATTGGTGACATTCTTTCTATTCAATAGCATGCGGAGATAAGCTGTCTCATTTGGGCTATTATTAAAACCTGTACAAACTGAGAACGTCTAAGATTAAATATGAACTATGGAAATATTGCAAAACTTGAGTTCAAGCTGAAAGAAGAGAAATCATCCTTTCGGTAATCACCAAATCTCGAACACACACGAATTAAACACTTGGGCGATCTCTTCCACACCATTGAATTGAAGTATATTCTTACTGGCAATTTGTCATTTTCACAAATTCTTGGACAGAGCATAAGCATTTGAATTTAACCTATGGGATCAATTGAGGGCCACCTCAAATGAAACTATTCTGTGTGCTGCCAGAAACTTATAAATTTTGAAGGAGGGTTATTCTAGTGACAACATCTGGCTCCGTCTAGGATGGAGAATTCCTTGCAAGGCTCCAAGAACCTAGTAGTTCCAGTGGCCTTTTTTTTATTGGGCTGGAGTCTACCGATTTATGGTAAATTAACATACTGAAAACCAAACTGTTTTTCTGCATTGCTTAACTGAAAACACATCTACTGAATACAATGGAAAATAAATGCTCGAAAAGCGACCTTATTTATTTACACTGTTCATACTTAAGCAATCAAAAAATTCTTTTCAAACATAGGAAAACTTCCAATATAACCAATCCAGAAGTTTATGAATTAGTTGAGATTTGCTTCCATCTCTGAGCATATAAAAGACTGAAAAAACTCGAAAGCACAAAAACATACTATCCAAGAAATCATACCCACAGATTTGAAATTTTGTGCTTAAAATATAAAGGACACAAAACTTATCACTCTGCTTTGCTTCCATGTAACTTGCTACAGGGTCATGGAAATTGTTAGAAGAAGCAAATCGAGAATAGGTAACTAGCACATCTTCTTGTTTATGTGAAATCACTGCTTGATAGATGACATCAAATTTCTTTTCCTGGATTGTTGGGGATGAAGAAGAAAATTGAAAATTGCCTCCTTGGTCTCTGAAATATCCAACTGAAACAACTACATTTGGTTTAATATTTCCTTGAAATTATTTGTCTAGAATAGAGGATATGGGCTTTCTACTTTCCAAATATTGCTGCTCAAATAGACACACTATACATTGATTTGGTGACCCAACATTATCACTCTCACTGTCCTTATAGATGTCATACATAGGTCCGTTGTTGAAGCCTTCTGTAAATACTGATTCAAAAGGACGTTCTTCCAATTCATCTGAGTATTCATCATATATAGGCTTACTGCTTAAACTTTCAATAGGTGCTAAAAAGAAATATTTTCCTCTCCATTATCTCTTTTGAAACCACTCAAGAATGGAAATCAATGGCTTTTCAAACTGATTTTCAACCTTTGATGCATGAGAAAGTATAGTGGACAGATCTAACTTCTCATCATTTCCCTTAATACCTGGGTCAGATTCATATTCATGATAGAAAGGTCGATTTGAAAAAACATTAGCATGATCTTCCTCATTATTATCATCTTCTTCATCTAAATTTGAAGTGACAAGTACATAAGGAGAAAGAAAATCCTCATGCTGTAAAACAAAGTTATGAAAAAATACAGCATACAATAAATTATCTTCTTCCTTCGCAGCCTTATCATCCCGCTGATCTAAATTTGAAGTAGTAGCATTCTCAATTACATAATCATGGGTTTTACCATAAACTATGAGTTGTGAATCTTCCTCAGAAGTAGCCATAGAAAATATTTCATCCTCATCATGCAATTCATATTCCTCACAACAATTTTCAAATAAAAAATCAGCTAAAAAGTACCTTTTACAGTGCTCATGGAACACTGTGTGGAAGTCCTTCAAGGATGAAATGCTAGAAGAAGGAAATGAGAAATACCACTCATGTGCATCACCATCCAATGAATACATGAACATCTTCATACGAACATCCTTGTGCTATAAATCTAGCAGATTCATGCATTCATGGAACTTGATGAGATGATCAGCATGATTATCTTCTCTCTTTTCTCTGAAGATAGGCAGAAATTCTCCCCATTCTGTCATACTCGGTACAGGATGTGGGAAACCAGGAACTGTAGAAAAGTCAAGAGGTGCAAACCTCCAAACCACAATGGCCTTCATTCGATCTTGTGATGGCATTCTGGATCCTCAACAAATGGAGTCGCCCGGTGAAGAAATTTGCAGCCACTAAGTCACCAGCCTTTGTTCACCATCAAAGTCTGGATATATTCATTGTCGTACAGCCCAGGGAAGTATGTCTTCATTCCTTTGTCCCCGACAACGGCACCAGAAGATGTTATCACTAAAATTGAACCTCAACTGCTAGGGTCAAGCTTAGAGAAATCTTAAATTGATTTAATGGATAACTGGAAAATGAATTTATGGAATTTGGTGGTAGGTAAGACTTATTCCAGAAGTTAAGCTAGATTTGAAAGCAAATACTGAACAACTGTATATATATCACAATCAAGACTGATAAGACAAAGCTACGAGTATGAATTTATGAAAAACATGAACCAGGTTCTGCATAATAGTACTTAAGGATAACTTCACATTAATCGTGAGAATCTAGAAATGGATTAAGATGACCATACACCAGAAAAAATCACAACACATGAAATTCAATTATTAAGACAGAAAGGCGGCTCATATGAACATAATCATTTCAAATCAGCTAACAAAAACAGAGTGCATACATGCTCCTGCCACTCCAGTATCAGAATGTTCAAATCTTGCCTCAGCCCTCTCGGCTGGTACCTCCGCCATTTACATTTGAAAAGATTAAATATATAGACCTTACAATAAACCAACTATTGCAAGTATTAGGAATAAAATTCTGACAATAAACTAAATCTAAATGAAATCTAAGATATGTCACAAGAAGTAAGGGCTTGCTAAAAATGCCTCCTCAAATCCAGATTTTGTCCACCTTCTCAGTTCCACCTGTATCATCGAAAACTTGAATACTGATTTCAAATGCCTTCAAATCTGGAAACAATGCTCTATTCATTGATTTTCATCCTTAAGAGTTTCAAATGCCACTCGAAAATACTCATCGAATCCCTGAAAATGTGGATATAGATTGAGAATCGCTTGAAATCTATGAGCATTTAACTTTAAAGCTGGAACTTGTATATCCCATTGCCACCTATTCTGTGGATCTGAGATTTAATATCAAACAATAGATACTCTACCACCTTAATTTACTCTGCCATTTATCAATTTACTGATATGGGTTTCCCTGGATGCTTTCCACGCATTGATTCCTCAAAATGTTGGTGAACAATAAACTGATTCTACGTGTCACTCAGCTTTCTTCTTATTCAGCAAATGAAATCAACTAATTGCAGTTTCAATCTGGATGATTGTAACCAACTCATCGAAAACTGAAAAAATTGTTGACAGCTGCCACTGTCCTTACAGAAAATTTGGTTTACAAAAATCAAGATTGCACAACTAACCTTTGAAGATGCTCGACAAACACTTGCAAACTTACATCATCTGTAAAGATTATGTCTCCTCGAGGAGGTGCCTCATTAGCCGAATTATATGTTGCTGATGGATTTAATTTAGCAAGCAAAAAGTGTTCCTGTGATCCATGTTGATCACAGACAACCAATCTAGGTGTAGGAAAACGTTCCTTGATAATAGCCTGTGCATCATCATGAGGTGCTTGTAATAATTGAGCAAATTCTTGATGCTATGTTTGATTATGATAGCCCATGTTGCACCACTGAGAAATAGTCATACCATGAAAGACAACAACACTGAAGTACGCCTCTAGCAAAAGTATACAATATGTTGAAATAGAAGCCACATCTAACAATGCTGGCTCAGGAGATGCATTGAAAGAATAAGAAATCAAAGATGATTGGATCATAACTACAGAATTGGTGACATTCTTTCTATTCAATAGCATGCAGAAATAAGCTGTCTAATTTGGGCTATTATTAAAAACCTGTACAAACTGAGAATGTCTAAGATTAAATATGAACTATGGCAATATTTCAAAACTTGAGTTCAAGTTGAAAGAAGAGAAATCATCCTTTCGGTAATTACCAAATCTCGAACACACACGAATTAAACACCTGGGCGATCTCTTCCACTCCTCTGAATTGAAGTATATTCTTACTGGCAATTTGTCATTTTCACAAATTCTTGGGCAAAGCATAAGCATTTGAATTTAACCTATGGGATCAATTGAGGGCCACCTTAGATGAAACCATTCTGTGTGTTTCCAGAAACTTATAACTTTTGAAGGAGGGTTATTCTAGTGACAACACCTCCCTAGAGTGGGACCCCCATATTGGGTGTCTCTTAGAAAATATACTTCCCTTTACTAAGATACAACCACTTGCCTAATAGGCATGTTTTTAAGGTTTTTTAATGTTGAATTATTTGTAGATCCCAAGATGTGGTGAAAACTTAAAACACAAACTCTTAAACCATAACATTTTCCTTTTTTCCTTTTGGTTCATTAGACATGCGTGGGGGCCTATGCCAACACCCATGCCTTGTATAGGATTTTTTATACTACAAGATGAATATGGTATCCAATTTAATATTTGCATACTTATTTTTCTATAAAATTTATATTTTAGGTTCACGATATGTGTGTGGGTCCCTAGGTGATCAAACATTGCCTAAATAGAGAAATTTTGGCCCTCAAGTTCAAAATGGTGTCTATTTTGTGGTTCAACATGTTAGGTGTATTTCTAAAGGATATGGGCATGCTATGCAACCAAAAGAAAATGGTGAGAAAATGTACCATGAAAAGAATTTAGCCTCATGGTTTATGTTTTGACTATGATTCCATTAGGCATTGCATGAATAGGAATGACTATGAGGTCAAGGATTTTTCAATAGGAATGACTATTAGGAATATGGGCGTGATCTAGGAATGGAACTACATATTAGGTCATAGCATTTATATTTGTATCTTATGGTCGTTTTGTGTGCCCCAACTATATAACACATGCCATGAACAATGAATATTATATCTTGAAATTCAATAAAATCACCATTTAAAAATAAACACTCGGTGTATGGTTTTTAAGGACAAGCCCATGTTATGGAGCTACAACCTAAGTTATCAATCCATAACATTTATCTATGGAGCTTTCCATCAATGCATAGGGACTTGGGTTACTAGATAGTCCTTTGAGGAGTGATAAATGTTAGAGCATTATTCCACCTTACTACCATGGTCATACACCTAGGACACATTTTCATTAGTCTCATGCTTATGTTATATGGTACAAAACTAGGTTGTATTGGTCAATCTTGGTTCCTTTGGTGTTTTGGACTCATAAATGAACCTAAGCGCCCTCATTTGATCATTTTGTTTACACATGCACCCTAATTAATGGCTTCCCAGTCCTTGGTGTACTCCCCATCCCTTAAAACAGGGAAACCGGTTGACTAGAGGCACCCATGCATGTATTTGGGGTGTTATGACTCTTTTGGACCATTTATTGCTTCCTAGATCCACTCCCACTCACCCATGCACTCCACCACGCATATCCTACCCTCATTTATGTCCTAGAATGCTCCAATCACATTCACACTAGCATTCATTACCGTTTGAGGTGGTTTGGGAGCTCATTGGTCCACCTAAGGGGGTTTTGAGGTCCAATCTAAGCCTGCCACATGTATGCATCCGAATTGCCTCCAAAGGATAACAATTTTCTCCTATTGTAATATAAAAATGTTGCAGACATATTTACATGTTGGACAGTCATAATAAAATTTGTTATTGACACCATTTCTATGTGTTAATTTCACTCTTTTCACTATCTTTTGCGTAATTGGTGAGTAATCTTGAATTATGAGGATTCCCTTAGCTCCTAGATGTTGTTATGAATCAGATTTTCACATGGTATCATATCTCTTTGGAGCTGCAAATCAAAACCAGAGCATTTGAGTTTCTATCTAGGGTATTTTACAGAAAAAATTGAGTGTTTGCATTGTAGGTACATCCAATGTTTCTGTTACTCAGTGCATAAGGAGAAATGGAGCAGATTAATGTATGGATTACCTTGTTCAAATATTTTTAATGGAATTAAAAAATGGTTATCCAGTTGAGTTCAAAATGCCCGTGCAAAGTCACCATGGGAACTGAAATCGAGCCCAACTCTGTTGTGGAAAAATTGAAGTACTTAAACAAACTAGATGAGGCATTCAGGATGATTTGTCTCAGTATTTCAAGGGATATTCTCTTCCATCTAGACAATATGAAAAAACTTAACGAAGTATGGCTCAATCTCGATTCATTTTTTGGGAATACTGATGAGATGAGAGGCCACCAACTCTAAAATGAGTTGATCTCATTGAGCCCAACTCACTTTAATGAGACGATCCAGGACTTATTCACAAAGTTCAAATCGTTGGTGCTTCAGCTGGAACAATGTGGCATTGAGAAGAAATAGGAGCAATTGATCTTGTCCATTCTTTTGAATCTAGGGCTAGAGTATTCAGTGTTTGTGTCAACATTCCACTCAAGCAAGCTCACAGCTTGAAATTGGAGGATGCCTTCACTGATAGACTTTATGGAGTCATTGACTCAAGAACAAGACAAGTTGGTGCAAATGGGTACCATCGAATCCAATAAGGATCAAGCCCTTGTTGCAGGAGTTTTGAATCCATCCAAAGGAAAGAATAAATCCATATATTTGAATCAACAAGAGAAGAAGAAGCAGGAGAAGCCCAAATATCCAGACGGGGTTTCGAATCCTAGCAAGGATAAAGAGAAGAAGAAGAAAGAGAAGACATAATGCACTTATTGTCACAAATGTTGGCATCCAGAGAGTGCATGCATGAAGAAAACCATTGACATGATGGTTCAACTCCTTGATAAGAACAACATTCTCCTGCCAGAAGGCACAAGGAAGAAAGAGGGAGGTTCAAGCTTAGAGAACAAGGAAACATGTCATGCTTTGGTTGCTGGGTCTTCAAGCTCTTCATCCTTCATCATAGATTCAAGTGCCTTTAGGAACATGGCCTCCATGTATGATTCCTTCTAGTCCCTACATCCTTACAGTGGTCCATCCATCCTCATGGGTGATGATTCAGAACTCCATGCCAAAGGGATTGGAAAGATTGAGTTTGAAGATGGATACTTCAACAATGTGTTGTTTGTTCCTGATCTAGCAATGAACCTAATCTATGTCTATCAAATGACACATAATGGTACAATCAAGAGAGTAACATTTAGTCAAAATTATGTGGGTATCTCATAAATATCTATAGGCCAAGTTGTTGCAGTGGGTTTTACTGACCATGATTCGAGAATACACAAATTCTCTCACTTCCTTCCATACTCCCAAGAGAATGTGCTCCTGTCACATGCCAATGAGACAAACAAGTTGTGGCATGAGATATATGTTCATATCAACTATAGGTACCTCCAAGCACTAAGCAAGGAAATCATGGTTGAAGGGATTCCTACCATCAAGTTTTCCAATGGCACATGCAAAGGGTGTGTAGTGGGGAAACATGCTACGTGCAAATATGAGAAAATAAAGGCAAGGAGGGATGTCCAAGTGCTTGATCTGATCCATTCAGATCTCATAGTGCCTCTTCCCATGTACTCATATGGGAATTCAAGTTATGTGTTGAATTTCATAGATGATTTCTCAAGGTATTGTTGGGTGTATTTTCTCAAGCTAAAAGCTGAAGTTTTTGATACTTTCAAAGTATACAAAGCTTTAGTTGAGAATGCATGTGGGAACAAGATAAAGGTTCTTAAGATTGAAAATGGTGATTATTTTAATAATAATTTTTCATCATCTTTGTGAAGAATGTGGCATCCAAATGCAACATTCTGTGCCCTACACACCACAACATAATGGTGTTGCAGAGCGCAAGAACATAGCTCTCAAGGAGATGGCAACATGCATGACGGAAGCAAATGATTTGAATCCTAAGATATGGGATGAAGATATCAATTGTGGTGCATATGTTCAGAACAGATCTCCACACAAAGCATTGGATGGAGAAACTCCATTTGAGGCTTGGAGTGGTCACAAGCCCAATGTTTCTCATTTTAGGGTTTTTGGCTCAAAGGCTTGAGCTAGAATTCCTCCTGAGAAGAGAAAGGCCTTGCAACCTCAAAGAAAGGAGTCCATTACGGTTGGATATGATGAATATGAAAAGGTATACAATCTCTTTTATCCCTCATCAAAACAAAAACATTCATCGAAAGGAGTGTATAGTTTGAAGAAGAGCCCATGCAGGAGATTGAACTAGCTCAAGGGGAATACTCAAATCCTCCACTCCATGATGATGTAAGTGATGATTATTTATTTGTTTTTTCTGATTTTGATATTGATGATGATTATTATGACATGCATTCAGATCATGACTTACCCATTCGACCCAAGTGGGTTGAGAAAACCATATAAGCAGCTGGTGATCTTGCTGGAGATCCACTAGACTCTAGGAAGACTAGATCTCAATTTCACAATGCCTTCTCTACTTGTGAATTTAATATTTCAAAGAGATACTTTATGATGGTTGTATATGATCCTCATACATATCAAGAAGAATCACTTGAACCAAGATGGAAAAAAACCATGCAAGATGAGTTCAAGTCCTTGCAAGACAATGAGACTTGGGAATTGGTTCCCTTGCCCTCCAAGAGGAAGCTAGTGCAATGTAAGTGGGTATATAGGAACAAAGTGGCTGTTGATGGTTTTGATATCAAGTAAAAGGCCAGGTCAATTTCCAAAGGCTTCTCTCAAGTCCAAGTAGTGGAATATATAGAGACATTTTCACCGGTTGCAAAGATGGACTCTATCAGGCTAGTTTTAGCCATTGCTGCATCTAAGCGCTGGGAGGTTCACCACATGGATGTGAAGAGTGATTTTATTCATGGTGAAATTCATGAGGATATTTATATGCAGTATCCTAAAGGTTTCATTCATGATCCTTCACTTGTTTTCAAGTTGAAGAAGTCTCTCTATGGCCTCAAACAATCCCCCAGGGCTTGGTATGCCAAGATGGACAATTTTCTGCTATCGTTTGTCTTTGAAAGATGTAAATTTGATCCTAATATATATTTGAAGCATGTTGGTGATTTATTTCAGGTCATAGTACTATATTTTTACAAACATTTGATTACAGGGAGTTGCACTTCTGATATAGGTTCAATTAAATATTCATTGTACAATGAATTCTCCACGACTGACCTTGGATTGTTGAAACAATTTCTTGGCTTAGAGATTGAGAAATATGATGCATGGTTCAAGGTCATCCAACTAAATTATGTTTCAGAACTATTATTAAAGTGTAAAATTTCTGAATTTAAGGTATCCAAGTGCCCATTCTTTTCAGGAATAAAACTAGGTGATTTTGGTGCATCTCCATTGGTGGACAGCTCATTGTATAGACAACTAGTTGGAATCTTATTGTATCTTACACACTCTCAAACCTATTTGGAATATTTTGCAGGTGTTGTTACAAGATATATGTAGGAGCCTCATTATATCCATTGGAAGTCTTCAAAAAGAATCTTGCATTATGTGCAAGGAACCAAACACTTCGGGGTACACTATGTTGCTGGTTCTCCACTAGAACTAGTTGGATTTACTAATTATGATTGGGTTGGAGATTCCATTAACAGAAATTCCACTTCAGGTTATGCATTAATTCTTAAAAAAGGTCCCATATGTTGGTTAAGCAAGAAACCCACACTATATCCCTTTCATCAGCTGAGACCAAGTACATAGGAGCAATAAACGCAACTACACAATGTGTGTGGTTGCAAGGTATTCTTGGGGAACTTGGTTTTGCACTTTATTCACCCAAATTCATTTGGTGTGACAATCAAAGTGAAATAAATATTTTCCAATGATACAGTGTAGAGATAGAGGACCAAGCACATTGAGATACACATGCACAACATCAAGATCTTGGTGCATCAATAGGTGACATCGTTGCATTATTGCCCATTTACAGAGCAAACTGCTGACATCTTCACCAAGAGATTCACATATATGAGATCACTTCTTGGAGTGAGTGATACATGGTGATGATTTATATTCACTTTCATATTTTTCTCCATGTCCATTTTAGAGGGGAGGTTTTGTTCTCATGAGTTTTTCCTCCTTACCTTGGTTATATGGACAAATAATTTTTTGTAAGAGGTGACTTGAGCCTTAGTTGCCAAGGAATAAATAATGTGATGTAATTACACTAAGTCATGCTTAATGGGGGGTTTTAGAGCATTATTCCACCTTAGTACCATGGTCATACACTTATGACACATTTTCATTAGTCTCATTCTTATGTTATATGGTCCAAAACTAGGTTGTATTGGTCAATCTTGTTTCCTTTGGTGTTTTGGACTCATAAATGCACCCACGAACCCTAATTTGATCATTATAGTTACAAATGGACCCTAATTAATGACTTCTTAGTCCTTGGTGCACTCCCCATCCCTTAAAATAGGGAAATCGATTAACTAGAGGCGCCCATGCATGTATTTGGGGTGTTTTGTACTCTTTTGGACCATTTATTGCTTCCTAAAGCCACTTCCAATCACCCATGCACTCCACCACGCCCAGAATACCCTCATTTATGTCCTAGGATGCTCCAACCACGTTCACACTAGCATTCGTGACCGTTTGAGGTGGTTTGGGAGCTCTTTGGTCCACCTAGGGGAGTTTTGAGGTCCAATCCAATCCCACCACATGTATGCATCCAAATTTCCTCCATAGGATAACGGATTTATCCTATTGTAATATAAACATGTTCCAAACATATTTAAATGTTGGAGAATCATAATAAATTCTGTTATTGACACCATTTGTATGTGTTAATTTCACTCTTTTTCACTGTTTTCTGCACAATTTGTGAGTAATATTGAATTGTGAGGATTCCCTTAGCTCCTAGATCTTAATGTGAATCATATTTTCACAATAAAACTTCTATATGGGGCTCAAATCCTATGACCCATAATCTTCTTCCATTTTTAAATTTATATTTAAAAAATTATGTATTGCAATCAATGGTTGGGGGAAGCCTTGAATAAAGGTGTGCTTCCTCCTTTCATAGCCCATGCCTATCAAGGTACTTAGGTAAATATACTCTTATCATCACAATAAACTATATCTTGAGGACCTAGAGGAGAATTGTTAAGAAAAAATAGTTGTATTAATGTGGAAAATAATTACCAATATGGGAATATGCCACTATGATTAGAAGTATCTTATAATATTACATAATTTTAATTCAAAATAGAAGCCAAAAAAGTATTGGAGTTTAGGTAGATATCTATATGAGGGATCTACTACTTGCCTCATCCTGCCTCATCCCTTGGATTTGGATCTGTTATTAATTCCATTCTCATGACACTTCCCATATTCCATATGAGTGACTCACTAATTAGACTAGTCCCACATCCCCTAGATAATTTTTCAGGAAGAGATCCTTTGTTCTATTCAATTATGTGTTATGATTATAATTTTTATGTAAACATATTCATTGTTTTCTAGTGTGCTCTAGCATAATTTCTTGGATTGCACTTAATACAAATGGATGCATATTGGTCCAGATATAAAGGTACTCTATCTCATTTGGGCATTTTTTACAAGTAACTAAATTGTTTTAGAGCTATCTAAGGGTTTGGATAATTCACTTGTGATATAAATTTTAAAAGGTTGTTATTGTTTAATTCAATTCAATCTTATTATACCTTTGTGTTCTGGTTTTGACGAAGGTTTGTTACTGTAATGTCATAGACTATTTAATTTGTATATATCTTCCAATGCAATGTCATTTACTTCTATTTTTCCACTTTATTTTATGGTACTTATTAGTGCATGCCACGTGCATGCACACATATTAATTTCTATTATACTTTATTGCATTTTGGTATGATGTAATATAAGCAATATAAGACAATTATGACATGAAATTAATAGTAAAATTTAATATTGAATGGTTTCTTTATCTAAAACAAAAGAGATTATGACCTAATAAAAAATTATCCAAACTATTCCAAGCATGCACTGGATACAACATCAACAATAACAACTGCATCTGCTGCTGCTGATGACTTAGATGATCATGGAAATGGTGAGGAGGTTGATAAGGATCATAGGGATGACTATATTCATGATGATCATGATGTCGTTGGTGGTGGTGCTAACTACTTAGTGGTGTTTCTCATGAGCATCTTGATGACCATTGATATCTCCATGTTACTACATATGTTTTCTAGCTTTTATGATGATCTAGATTCATGTTACATTCTCAAACATATTGACATTTATCATGTATTTATTTTGATACATTGCTATGATATTTGTATCATTCTAACTTATATAAATGGAGGTCATAAACTTATTTCTTGACAAATTCATATTTACACTATATATATGGTTTACTTGATATTTTTACTTTAATATAATCATGCACATGATAGGTTATTGATCTGATGGTATACCAGAATTTCACTTGTTTTGATTGAATATAATGGTGTTATCAATGTTATCTTCTTAATTTGTTTATTTTGGAAATGGTTGGTTTTTTAATGGATGATCTGGATTTATGTGAGAATGAAATGAAAGAGAATTTATATAACCAAATACATAGATATATTACAGAGAACACAATGATACAATAATGTTAATTATATGTTGCAGGGAACACTGTAGCGTACCCAATGCTATGATACTACAATGTAGCGTCCTTGCTACTCTACCACTTCTCTGATATGCCATGATGTCCATGAACCCGGTTCCCATATACTTGACTGATATGCAGAATAATTTAAAACTTCTTATTTATTTCTCTTTAACACAGTCATGGGTCATGTAACATCCTTTAACATTCATTATCAGGCTTAAGAACTGATATAACCGCCATTCCGCCCTCAACAGATCCACTCTGTAGCCGAAAAGGTCATTTCCGCACTGAACCCGACCTTTCCGCACTTCGCCTTCCACATTCCCCTTTTCGCCTTCCGTTGCGGAATCCAGGAAATAGAAACATAATGTGCGATGGAGTCATTCAACCAATTTCCACCTTCCACCTTCCGCCTATCTGCATTCCGATGCGGAACTCGGGAATCCAAAATTCAACATTCAATGGAATCATTTAACCACTTTTCGGCTTCCACCTTCTGCTGCAGAACTCGGGAATTGAAAAATCAACATTTGAAGGAATCATTTAACCACATTTCTCCTTTCCGCCTTTCGCCACAGAACTCGGGAATTGAAAAACCAACAAATCGATACCCTTACTTGTCCACTTTCCATCTTTCGACTTTCGGCTTTCCGCCTTTCGCTATGGACCTCGGGAATCAAAAAACTCACGAAACGATCACTTTGTATTTTGAATTTTCGCCTTCCATTGGAGACCTCGGAAATCGGAAAAATAATTTTTTACCATTTTCTGCCTCCTGCGTTCCGCAAGTGGATTCTGGCGTGTGGAAAATACACTCTTACCTTAGAAATTTTCGGCTCTTTTCCGCTTCCTCCTTCTAGGGTGTAGAAAACCAACATTCTACCTTTGCTTTTTCCTGTTTTACACCTTTCGCCTTCCGCTGGAGGATTCTGGGGTGCAGAAACACTTAAGTCAGATGCATTCTGACTCTGTAACTAGGATTCTAGTCTCCATGAACTTAAGAAAAATACATTGAAACCAAAAACATATGCAAAAGTAAAATGTAGGGACATTTAATCAATAATAACTCTACTTTAATCTTCAATAAGAATTCAACATAATCATTCATTCATAAGCAAATACATTGCAGAAATAATATAATAGAGAATAATTATCTTGAAGATGAAGCTAACCCACAACTAGCTATGTCGTTGCAACGTTCCACCCAACCATAGGCCGGTTGTGTTAATCAATCTCTCAACACAACTGCCACCCCGGAGATGGGCATGATTTCCACAAGGATCTAGGGAACAATAGGCTCACACATAGCTAGAGCATATCAACACAGTCAAGCCAACCTATCGTTGGGTTTATCAGACTGTCCAAGCATGCCAATACTCAATTGGGTTTATCAGGCTGCAGAAAAACACACAAAAACACTGCTGGGTTTATCAGACTACTCAACCAAGCCAGCTAACAGTTGGGTTTATCAGACTGCACACAGTGAAGCCAACATCCACATTAAGGACCAACCAAGCCAACTAATAGATGGGTTTATCAGGCTACTCAGCCAAACACCACTAAGTAGTTAGCACCACCACCACCACCACCACTGCTGGATTTCAGGGATGATTTTAAGGAACCATACTTATTCAAAAGTGTATAAATGTTGGTGAATATTACTAATTATTAAAACATCAACTATAAAATGTTTGGCGATAATTTTCAAAAAAGATTTAAATTTCCAAGGATTTTATATTGTTTATATAATAATTTGGTGATTTTTAGGGTGAAAAAAGTTTACCTATCAAAATTAGGCGAAACAGGGCTTCAAAAAATGCAAAATGGCGAATCTTTTTTTGGAGAAAAACCCCTAAAAATAGCCCATGGGCTAAATTTCACCCCTAAAATTATCTCTGCTGGGTTTATCAGGCTACTCATCCAAGCCATATAAAGTTCAAATTATATTTGGGTAAGGCTTACATGACCACATTTCCCACATTCTCATGAACTATAGTTTTCAAAAGTTTACCCTTTAATGAAAAAATATTTAACTTGATGTTATTGAAAAAAACTCTAGTTCCTGAATTCCTAAGATAATAAATCCTCTTACATACCATCAACTCATGGAAGAGGGTTTATCCTAGATATAATATCGTGTCACAAGTCCAATAGAATCAAAATTTCATTGAGATGAGTATTAGTTCTAATTTTATGGTGGGTTGTAAGTCGCCTCCTCAAGACATTCAAACACACAAGGTAAAATTTGTCTGGGGGCGTAAAAAACAAATGGATAAATAAAATCAATTGGTGTACGATTTAGAAAGTCTATTTGTACAATGAAAAACTTAATATTCTATCCACATTCTCATAAATAAATAATTTCAAGAATTGACCCTTTAATGCAAAAATTACACTACGTGTTATTAAGAAAAAAACTAATTCCATAATTAATCAAATAAAAATATATCTTAGCCATGGAATCATAGGAGGTGATTCCCCTAGCTATAATACAATTTCATGATTCCAAAAGAAATAGTGGTTATTATATACAAGTCTTGGTTATCATTTTATGGAGATATGTGACTCACCTCCTGAAGGAATTCAAGGGCCCATGGTGAATTTGGGTAGAGGACATAAAAACTAAATGAAGAAGGGGAATTGAGTATCATAATATCGATCAAGGCTCTTTGGAAAAGGATAACATGGCCACTTTATCCACACACTCACTATCTAGATTTCTCAAGAAATGACCCTTTAATGAAAAAAAATGCATTACATGTTATTAAGGAAAACCTTAATTTCCAAAATCATCAAATAAAAAAATATTAATTATATAGACTAATGATATATGGGTTCCACTAGTTATAGTTTGATGTCATAAGTCCAAATGAATCAATTTTTCATTGATATTAGTCTCGGTCCTCATTTTTATGGCGAGTTGTAACTCAACTACTAAATGCACTCAAGAACACATGGTGATTTTTTTCAAGGGACATGAAAACCAAATTGAGTAGTGGATTTTAGTCTCATAAGCTCCAACAAGTATGTTTGGACAAGGTTAATGTTACCAGTTTATGAACATGCTCACAAGCTATTTTTTTTTTTCTGGAATTGGTCCCTCTTAATGAAAAAAATTAAACTGCATGTTACTAAGAAAGACAATAGTTTTGAAAATTATTAAATAAAAAATCAATTGATTTAATGGAATTATGGTAGATGGGTAACCTTAGATATAATATGATGTCACGAGTCTAACATAATTGACAGTTCATTGACCCGAGTCTTTATTATCATTTTATGGAAAGTTGTAACTCACCTACTAAAGGCATTCTACGACAAATGGTTAATTTGATTTAGAGGCATAAAATCCAAATAAAATAGAAAAATTGATTATTGTAAGCTCCCACAAAATATGTTTGCACAAGGACAAGATGAACATGTTGTTCACATTGCCACAAACTAGAGTTTTTAAGAAGTGGCCCTTCAATGCAAAACTTGCACTACATGTTACTTGGAAAAACCTTACTTCCAACCATAGTCAACTAAAAAGATCTCTTGACCATGGAGTCATGGGAGAGGGGAACCTCTAGCTCTAATCAATGTTGCAAGTATAAACAAAATTGTTTGACGATCCAAGGTTAATTCTAATTTTACTACAAGTTATAGATCACCCTCTAAAGGCATTCAGAGACACATAATGAAGTTTATTGGGAGATAAAAAACAATTAAAATAGTGGAATTGAGTGTCGTAAGCTACAACAACTCTGTTTGGACAACGCCAACAGAACACACTATCTGCATGCTCGTGAACCATTTTTTTCAAGAGTTGATGCTTTAATGCAAAATTACGCTGCATGTAACTTTATGTAATTTTATGCGTACTTGCTTCTAGGTTTCATTTGTGTTTGTTGTTCAATTTAAATATGCTTGTTGTCAAAATCTAATGGTTAGAATGCCAATTATCAACACGTAATAAATATGCTTTATTATATTAATTGATGATGTAATTTATGATACAATCATAAAGAATAAAACATCATTACAAATTGGCATATGCTTTTAAGTGACTCATTCATGCATTTAAGAGTTACATTGAATTTTCCATTTATTTGCAAAGAAATTTACAAAATTCAATCTTGAAGTAGCATGTTAGGATATAATAGGAATGAGAAACAATGACATAATTAGAGATTTCACTTTGAACACTTATTTCATTAAAATTGGATTTTTTAAGAAAAAATTGGACTTAAAAAGTGTGAATTTATCTTTTCAAACTGTCAATATTAACCTTTTTAATGTGTGAAATTAGGTTCTAAAAGTAACAATATTGGGTTTCAAAAGTATGTTTTTCTATTTGAATAATGTGTTTTTTTTACTACTGTTGAACCCTAAAAGTGCACTTTTTTATTTATAAAGTGTGAAGTTCATTTCAAAAAGTGTGAGTTTCAATTTTAAAAATGCGTTTTTCTTTCCCAAAGTTGCAATCTTTGAATATGATTAGTCAAATGTTTATAATATTAAATATCCATACCTTATTCCAAGATATTCTTTTGGTTGTTAGCTCAAAACAAACTGCTCACTGCTGATAATCTAAGCAAAAAAGGATTTGAGGGGCCCTCAAGATGTGCACTTTGTTCCAACCATGATGAAACTACTCTTCATCTTTTTCTAAACTGTCTAGTCGCAATTCAAGTATGGGAATGCGCCTTTGGATCTCTGGCCATCAAAGGGAGGCACCCAAGCAATATTTTAGACATAGTTTCAAATTAGAAGACCTTCTACCTTGGCAGGATAGGAGGGAAACCCAATATGCTGCGTATTTGGAACACTATCCCACAAAATACTTGTTGGCAAATTTGGATCTCAAGAAACATAGCAATTTTCAATGGGAAAAATTCTGATCCCAGGCGCATTGCTATCAAAGTTCAGAACATTGAACAACAAGCAAATATTTTTCAAAGAAGTAGATAAACTCAGCCCCTCAGAAGTAACCTTTTGCAAAAATTTATGCTTGCAAATATCCCCTCAAACCAAACTCCCTCTTTCAGACTGGGGAATTCGAAAAGATAAGGAATAATTTCATCAATGGAAAAAAACTCGGCATTGCCATACTCTCTTCTTCGATGGAGCATCGAAAGGAAATCCAGGAAAGGCCGGGGCAAGTGGAATTATATTTGACCCCAGAGGAAATCCAGTGGTTTCCTTCGCCTGGGGGATTGGAATAAAGTCCAACAATGAAGCAGAATGGCTCAACCTCTTACTAGGAATCGATCTGGTAAGAAAAGAAAACATCACCAAGATCATTGTTTTTGGAGACTCCAAACAAATAATACAGAAAATGAGGAATGGACGCACTGATGGGACAACCAATTGTAGCCGTCTGCATAAAAGAATCATCAAGATGAGCTCCAGTCTTCAGGCCACATATTACCAAATCCTAAGGCAGAACAACAGCCTAGCAGACAAAATGGCCAATAAAGGGGTGAAGAATAAGACTTGTATAGTCTCAATAAGAGATCAATCAATTCTTAAACATGCCCTTAACCTCCTCAATTCAAATGGGTCTCACCACCCTCCCCCCACCATTGCTCATCTTCAGCACACGAGCAAGTATCCTTCAATGCGCCTCGACTATCATAGCTACTCAGTCAGCTTCATCGTAATAAAGGAGTGGCTCTACCCACAACTTATAGATTCTTCAAGCCTTTACTTCAAATGCAGCGATGATGCCGCCACCATGAATGACTTCAGGTGCACTCAAAACATGGAAGAAGATCCTATTTCTCTCTTTGGAGGTTTACTCAGCTCGCAAATAGATTTTGATGAGCATTACCAGACAGTGAATGAAGTGTCGACACCAAAGAGAACAACACATAATTAGGAACGGTTAAGAAATTGCAAAAATGACAGGCTTTCTCCCTCGGATTTTTTTGAAAAAAGGTTTTTGTTCTGCTGATTTATTCTTAGATATATTATGTATTTCTGCTTATTTATGAATAAATTTTTTGTCAAGCAGTACCCATACAGAGGCAGCCTCAATTCCAAGAAAAAAACCAGAATTTTTCTTTTCATTGTAGTTTGTTTATTCGCCATAGTAAGCTCTTATACAACGGAGCAATTTTGAATCTAGATGTTGTAAGGATGGCTGTGCTCAACTTCTTTTTATAAATATAAATCTTCTCTGGTTACTGTTAAAAAACTATATTAAATATCCATATTATACTTAACAATGTCTATAATAGTGTGCCTCCTATACAATTTTGTTAAGGATTCATTGGTAGCATGTCACCATTAATAAAAACTACTTGTACTGCCAAACCCCACATTAATATTATATAGGAAAAAGATAGAATATGCAGTTTGAAGAGGAACAAACAATGCATACATTAAAACTAAACACTTCATATATTCCATAACACTTCAATTAATCCAATCATTTTTTTATTATCTATTCAACACATAACAATTCACTTAATACACACATAATTTATTTTATATATTCCACACATAACACTTCATATATTCCACACATTTTTTTTAATTGGGAGTAAATATATTAATATATAAGAAGCACATGGATATGAAACATCCAAAACATATGAAACATTAATATAGAAACACCTGAATTCAAAGAATCCATCAATTATATTTGTCAGGTGAAGGAAAAACCATTCCAGCTTAGTCCATGTGACACATGGGAAAGATCAACCATCCCATATATACCACAAAAAATTTGTCCATCCACATGATGGATACCTCATCATTATCCACTTCTTGCACGCTTGATTCCCTAAATTGTAATCTCCAACTTGTGTGAGGGACATCAGGAAGATAACTATCCCATTAATGCACCCCGACGTATCATTTCATAGTCAATCCTTACCATGTATAACACCACCCCATCATAGTATCCCTCCCTATAAAAGGGAGACATAACATCTTGTGTTACCCATATTCATTTTTCACATGCATCGTCTTGTTGAATCCATGTAGATAGTTCCACCCACCCCTATATGTTTTCCTTTGTTGTTATATGACATGATGCCTAATTATTTGCAGAGCACCCCGTTGATCGCTCCCAAGCCCCATTTATGGTAGTTGAACATTTTGATGCTCCATCTTCAATTGGGATACCAATACCCACGGTAGTTGAACATTTTGAGAAATATTGATGTTTTGAGACCATGGAATGCCTCTGGGATTCCTTCCACATCTAACTTTGTCAAGCCCTTCTTCGACACTGTGATATCATGTTGAAGATTGACAGAGTGATTCCCTGTAAGCCAAGACTAAGTTGTGACCCTGTCTGGGTCCAATGCTTGTGCTTCATCCTCACTTCTTAGGGTCTTTAATGCTCTACTAAATGTCTCCAAAAGTTTATTATCCAGTTGGGTATGGATACAGTGGTTTCCTAATAGATTGACATCCTTTGTAACAAACATTCTAAAGATGAAATATCAATTTCCGGACCAGACGGGATGTTCTCTTCTTGGTAGGTATTTTTTCCCTCATCAACATCTATTGTTTTATTTCCAAAGCAATTGAAATAAAATATAGCTATTGCTGTTTTTCAGTACCAAAAGTGATAATCCGATGTTGTTCAGTAGCAGAGTTGGCTTCATCGATTGAAGGACTACAAGTTGAAGAAGTGTAGGAGTCACTCTCCAAGAAGGATGATTTTATTAGAAACACACTTTGTAAATTGAAATTCATAATGACATGTAACTCAATTCTTTTTCTTCCTTTGGTATGTTGTTATTATTATGTCATTCTTAATTGACAGGGTAAAAATAGAATTTTAAATTTGTTTACAAGGGAAATTTTAACCTTGCACTTCTATGAGATGTTAGAACTCTATGGAAGGGCTTGGGAGGGTTCAAAATTGAATGTTTCTTTGCATATACCTAGAAGGATTTCATCACTACATGTACAGAACCATAGAAGGATTTCATCACTACATTTACCATATTTAATCATGACATAAATAATCAATAAAATTGCACAGTTGTATATACACTACACTTTTTATGTAACTCTACTTCTTATTGTACATGACTGATGATCCATGACACAAATAGATTTGGATAATGTTTCCAAGGTATAAAATAGATGATAACACCATTATAAAGTTATTATTGTTTGACTCAAGATAATATAAATCATTTCTAAAAGAAAATAAGGATCATCTGATCCTTTCGAAGCATATTGTTTAAAATGAACAATATAAATATCATAGAAAAATGTTTCCATGTGCACACTATACTAGCATGACAGTGTAGTAGACAAAAAATATCGGGCGATCCTTCCAACCGACAGTGTATTAGACAAAAAATATCGACCGATCCTTTCAACCGATTTATTTTTAGCTATCTCCATCATTTTAGGAAACATAAACAAAGGCTCCATTGTAAAAAAATATAAATTACTTGGGATAAGAACCCATCAAACTATTTCCATATGAGCATCGATCCCACTCTCTACATTATTCCCCATATGCTCTTATTGCGCCTTTACTACTATAAGTCCCTTCCCATTTATTCTTGTTGGAGACATTTACCACCATACACACTCTTTTTGGTCAATTTGGCCTAGTTAAACCACTATCCTAAGTATTATTGACTTAATTGACATCAGAGGAGCACTATATGACATCGTCTAGATCACACCCACTGCTACCTTCAGTCAAGGAGGCTAACTTAGCCTTCTCCTACATTTGGGGAGGCTAACTGGAGCACTCCGGGGGTGATCTGAGTGTCATTAATGCCCCATATTGCTAACTGATGGTTACAATTAGTTAAATAGAGTAGTGAAGGTGCCCTCCATCATTAAATTGATTATTTATTGATTATTTAATGAACTGGAGTCAAAAGAGGCGTCTCCAACCATTTCTGATGTTTAGTTACACTTCAGTTAACCTCATCGGGGTTCATTGGAGTCATTGAAGCACTACCACTTGTTGGTTGGCTTGCTGTGACATGTGTCTGACTTACTTTCAGTTAGAATCAGTCATTTATTGCACTTCGACTTTAGTTAGGGCTCAGTTGAGTCAATTAGGGTTTTTATCAGTGGTTAACTGGAGTGTTGAATATGGCTTACATTCAGTTAAGCTAGACTCGCTGATTCAATTCGAATGACCTCCTTGGGAATTCGAATTGATTTGTCATTCATGCTTGCAGCATGATCATTGTATTGTATTACTCATTCTTTCTGTGAATATACAGAGCGACTACTCATTTTGTAGCACTATTACACCATTTTCACGCCTTATTGTTATTAATCTTTGATGAGACTGTGTTTTAGTCCCTAGATTGCTGTGACAGATTAATATGGTATCAGAGCTCATGGTGGGACGAAGCTCAGATCTCTCAAAAACAAGGTTTTTGACAGATCTTGCATGAAAATTGAGCAATAGCTCAAAAATCCAGCACTGCACCAGAAGCCAAGGCTTACCACTTAATACCCCAAGTAAAGAACTTATTGATCAAGCTTGCTTGATTGACTATGCTGGGCGTGATGAAATCCTAAAATGTGCATGCTGTCCGACCTTACATTTCCCTTTTTGTTGTGATTTTCAGGTTTTTGATAGGTGAAAGCATTTGCTCCAGCAGATTCAGATGGCTTCTTCCGTAGATCTTTTGACTCCATTCAATTTCCACTCATGGAAAGGAGACATGGAGATCCAACTTCACTCCAGAGGACTCTATAGGGTCACCATGGACACTGAAGAAGAGCCTGGTTCTGCAATAGACAAATCTAGATTCTTGAACAAGAACGCTGAAGCATTCAGATTCTTGTGCCTCTCTGTTTCCTAGGATCTTCTTTCCCATCTTTGGGGATTGAAGACTCCAAAGGAAATTTGGAACAAATTGGAAGCCCTGTATGGAAAGCAGGATGATTTGAGAGTTTACCAGCTCGGAAATGAATTGATGTCTCTCCAACCTTTCAATTTCGAGACCTTGAATGACTTTTTCACAAGCGCATTGTCCTACTGTTGAAGCAATGCAAAGTGGAGAAAGAGGATGATCAGCTCATCCTCACCATACTCTCCAAACTTGGAGCTGATTATTTAGTTTTTGTCTCTACATTCCATGTGGGGAAGCTCACAACCCTTGGATGGAATATGCCTACACTCAATGCCTTCATTGAGTCCCTAACAAGTGAACATGATAAGCTTGTCCAGATGGGGACCATCATATCCTCCCGTGATCAACCCCTCCATGTCTCGGGGCCCAAAGATCTGAAGGGTAAAGGAAAGCAACAAAAGAACCCAAAAACTAAATTCAAAGCTCCTAAGCCTAAATTTGAAAATTAGCAGCATGATGAATCTTCTGGCTCAAAGAAGAATAAAGGAAAAGGGCATCATGGAAAGGAAAAATTCAAGTGTTCATACTGTGGGAAGGGCTTCGACCCTGAACATGCCTGCATGAAGAAGAATCTTGATGAAGCTACCTCTCTCCTTGAGAGAAATCACTTCAATATTCCAGAAATATTTCGGAGGAGATATCAGCAAGATCAGGAACCACAACATGAAAAAGGTCATGCCCTCATGGCAAGCACTTCAAAGTCCAAAGTACTCTTGATTGATTCTGGAGCTTTGAACCACATGATGGCTGAAAGAGACTCCTTTTCATCCTTGGAGACCAACAAATCCATCCCCATCCACATGGGAGATGACTCCACCATCATTTTAGAAGGACAAGGTACGGTTGATCTTGAAAATGGCTATTTTTCAAATGTTTTGTATGTACCATCTCTGGCATCAAATCTCCTTAGCGTCTATCAGATGACACATACAGGATTTCCTAAGAGAGTATATTTCAGCCCAAATGATGTTGAGATAAAAGAACTTGCATTCGGGAAACTCATTGCTAAAGGCCTTGCAAACCATCATGCAAAAGCCTATGAGTTCTCTCAC
This sequence comes from Pseudotsuga menziesii, assembly GCA_001517045.1. Lineage (NCBI taxonomy): Eukaryota > Viridiplantae > Streptophyta > Pinopsida > Pinales > Pinaceae > Pseudotsuga > Pseudotsuga menziesii. Next base: position 183,732 of record LPNX010410563.1, read on the forward strand.
ATTGTGGCGGATGCCAAGCCCACTGCTCTACTAACTCATGGAAATGAAGTTAATAGGATGTGGCATGAAAGGTTTGGCCATCTAGATTTCAAATATTTGTAGGAATTACAGAAAAAATCCATGGTTGAAGGCCTCCTGGTCATCAAGGCAACCATTGGAATTTGCAAGGGCTGTGTGGTTGGAAAACACCTTGAACACAAGTACGACCGAGGGAAGGAAAACCGAGCTACATGCATATTGGGGCTGAAACATTCTGATATCAGCGTTCCAATGCCTATCACATCCATGAATGGATGAAGGTATCTTCTAACTTTTATTGATTATTTTTCAAGGTACACATGGGTCTTCTTTCTCAAAAAGAAGTCTGAAATATGTGAAAAATTCTCTGAACTGAAGGCCTTGATCGAGAATGCCTCCGGGCTTAAGATTAAGATCTTGAGATCTGATAATGGAAGGGAGTATGTAGGTAATGAGTTGCTGCACATATTCTCCCAAAGTGGTATTCAGGTCCAACATTCAATTCCCTACACTCCCCAACAGAATGGAGTAGCGGAAAGGAAGAATCGGTCTCTCAAGGAGATGACCACCTGTATGTTAGAATCAAAGAAGTTGGCTGCAAATTTGTGGGATGAAGCCATGCATGATGCAGCATAAATTAAGAACAAGGTTCCACACTCATTCATGAAAGGGAAGACCCATTTTGAAGCATACTTTGGACACAAGCCAGATGTGTCGAACTTGCGGGTATTTGGGTCCACTGCATGGGCCCAGATTCCACTTGATAAAAGAAGGGCTTTGCAACTGCAAAGCATCGAATGTGTGTTGATTAGATATCCTGATGAATAAAAAGGTTTCAAGCTACTAGATATCAAAATAAAACAGATCATCATCAAAAGGAGTGTCAAGTTCGATGAGCCTTTTTAGGAGGTGGAACTAGTGAAGGAGAAAACTGCTGATTTTCCTTCATATTCTACTGAATATTTGAATGATGAAATTGGGGGTGATGAACCTGATTTGGATCCTATGATTTTTGATATCAATGTGAAGCAAACATAAGATTCTGAATCATAACCTGAAGTACAAAATCATCTTCCCACGTGGGCCCTACAGACACTCTCCTCCGCAGGAGACAACATTGGAAATCCGAATGATCCAAGGAGAATCTGGTCTTATTTCCAAAGAGCAGGTATTGCGCTCTCTTGTCCTGATAATTTGCTGTCCAAAAATCACTATTTGATGATTATTGCAGACCCAAAATCCTACTACCATGCTCGGAAGGATCCGATATGGCAAGTTGCCATGGATGAAGAGATGAATTCTCTTCAGAAAAACACTACTTGGGAGCTAGTTTCTTTTCCTCCGGGAAGGAAATTGGTTCAATGCAAGTGGGTGTTTTAGAACAAGTTTGCTGCTGATGGAAGAACCTGAAAATATAAGCCAATCCTGGTGGCAAAAGGTTTCTCTCAGGTCCAAGGTGTGGACTACCATGAGACCTTTGCACCGGTTGCAGAAATGGACTCCATCTGCCTAGTTTTGGCAATTTCGGCATCTAAGCACTGGGAAGTGCATCATATGGATGTTAAGTTAGCATTTATGCATGGATATATTCACGAGGAGATATACATGAGGTATCCTAAGGGATACATCTCTGATCCATCTTTGGTTTGCAAGCTAAAGAAGTCACTATACGGGTTAAAACAGGCCCCAAGAGAGTGGTATTCCAAGATGGATGCCTTCCTTCTCTCGCAAAACTTCCAAAGGTGTAGATCAAATTAAAATGTGTATTTATAGAAGTCTGATGGTCATTTGATTATTATTGTTTTATATGTTGATTAATTACTGATCACAGGTAGCACAATTGCTTCTATTTCAGCCATCAAAACTGCTCTCCACAATGCCTTTGAAATGAGTGATTTTGGGCTCCTAAAACAATTTTTGGGGCTCAAAATTGAGAAAAATTCTGATGGGATAATGGTCACTCAGTATAAATACATATCATACCTATTAGTCAAGTTTAACATGGCTGAATGTAGGTCTACACCATTCCCTTTCCTTTCAGGGATCATCCTTGAAGAAGGAAAAAACACACCTCCCATGGACCGCACTATCTATCGACAACTGATTGGTAGCTTGTTGTACTTGACACATTCTCAGCCTGATATCTGTTATGCTATGAATGCTGTATCAAGATACATGCAGCAGCCTCACGATCTTCATTGGAAGGCAGCCAAGAGGATCCTCCAGTATATTCAGGGAACTAGGACCTACGACATTCACTATGCTGCAGACTCCGAGCTAGAACTGGTTGGATACACAGATTCTGATTGGGCAGGTGATTCTATTGATTGAAATTCTACTTCAAGATATGTATTCATGTTTGGTGGTGGCCCCATTTGCTGGTCTAGCAAAAAGCAGGCTGCCATAGCATTATTCAGTAGAGGCCGAGTATTGAGGAGCGGTGAATGCTTGCATCCAAGCAGTTTGGTTGCAAGGCATTCTTTCAGAGTTTGATCTTCGTAGTACTTTGCCCATTGTCCTCTTTTGTGACATTCAAAGTGCTATTAAGATATCCACAGATCCAGTTATCAGGGAGCTAGTGCATGACAGGACCATCATTTTGCAATACTGCCTGACCGATGAGCAGATAGTAGACATCTTCACCAAGAGCTTTTCATAAAAGAAGTTCAGTTACCTCCGTTCACTGTTGGGGGTGAGTTCATCAGGGTGATCAGACTACTTTCAGTGTTCAGTTAAAGGGGGGGTTTTTCTCACTGGGTTTTCCCTCTTTTCCTCACTTAGTTTGTTTTTTGAGCATTGTTTCAGTTTCAACATTGTACAGGGTGACCTATGGCCTTAATTTCTGGGGCCCTAGCATTTTTATGCATTTTATGTTTTCTAACTCCTCCTGAGTATAGCTTAAGGCGGGGTGTTGGATACATTTACCACCATACACACTCTTTTTGGTCAATTTGGACTAGTTAAACCACTATCCTAAGTATTATTGACTTAATTGACATTAGAGGAGCACTAGATGACATCAACTAGATCACACCCACGCCTACCTTCAGTCAAGGAGGCTAACTTATCCTTCTCCTACATTTGGGGAGGCTAACTGGAGCACTCCGGGGGTGATTTGAGTGTCATTAATGCCCCATATTGCTAACTAATGGTTACAATCAGTTAAATAGAGCAGTGAAGGTGCCCTCCATCATTAAATTGATTATTTAATGAACTGGAGTCAACAGAGGCACCTCCAACCACTTCTGATGTTCAGTTACACTTTAGTTAATCTCATCGAGGTTCATTGAAGTCATTGAAGCGCTACCACTTGTTGGTTGGCTTGCTGTGACATGTGTCTGACCTACTTTCAGTTAGACTGAGTCATTTATTGCACTCCAACTTTAGTTAGGGCTCATTTGAGTCAATTAGGGTTTTGATTAGTGGTTAACTGGAGTGTTGACTATGGCTTACATTCAGTTAAGCTAGACTCACTGATTCAATTTGAATGACCTCCTTGGGAATTAGAATTTCTTTGTCATTCATTCTTGCAGCATGATCATTGTATTGTATTAGTCATTCTTTGTGTGAATATATAGAGTGACTACTCATTTTGTAGCACTATTACACCATTTTCATGCCTTATTGTTATTAATCTTTGATGAGACTGTGTTTTACTCCCTAGATTACTGTGACAGATTAATAATTCCAATATTTTTCCTATCCATCGTAGCCTTGGTGACCATGCACATAAGATGTTATTTACATTGATCCTCATATTTTCTTCTTTACTAACAACCCATTGTTTCTTTCTATTTAAGAAATTTTTGTACAAGACCTTAATATCCTTTGATTCTCTTGTTGGATTCCACCATTGCACCTCTACTTTGTAAGACCCAAGAGTAATAACATATGAATCCTGATAAATATCACCAATCTCCCTACCCAACCATATTGCACAATATGGCTTTGGCGATTGCACAATGACCATTTGGCCCTTTACAACATCCACTCTTGGAATGAATTTATCTCTAGGCTTGTTGCGTGAAGGTCTAAGATAGAAATCCTCCAATGCATGAACACTTTCGTTCAAATAGGAATCCATAATTTCATGTTCAGATCTTGTAGGTTCACTAAATTATGAATATCTTGGCTTGTCGATGGATAAAAGTTAATTGCTGACTAATCAGCACTCTTTAAGGTGATGTCTAAATATTTATATATAGATTTCCAATAACTTAACTTGGGACACCAAAATTATTTACCTCTCTTCTCAATCCCTTGATTCCATAATGAACTATATGTTTCTATTCCTTTTTTATTTTTATTTTGTCCATGTGTGAAGGTAATTTTTATTGCAAATTTAATAACCTATGATGCCCCATTGGTAATTTTGCACTACCATTTGGAAATGACCACCACAAATGAATGATATTTGACCAATATTCATCCCGAAGTGATTCCCTCCATTACATGACTAGAATGTTATCTATGAGCTGAAATTTAAAACAATGGAATTTTTTGATAACGATTATCTTGGAATTTCCTTCCAAAATGTGGGGTTTCACAAAACTCTCAAAATCATAAAATTCATCAATTAGATAAGGGACATTGAAATTTTGATCTTCACATGTCCTATACGTATCCATAATATTCAAGAGTGAAAATATATCCTTGCACATTAGCTTTGCTAAAAACCTTCCATAAGTTCCATCTGTGTCTTCATGGGTGTGTCCAACTAGGATGAATCCAAATTCAACAATATTGAATGCTCTCCTTGCTATTAAAAGAGATAAAAATGCAAATACAAATCGTTATTTTATTATCGACTGAACAATTATCCATTTGCAACAATAATATGGGTGGTAGTTTTCTGTTTGGAATGAATTGATCTATATAATATTGCATCACATATTGCTTGTATATCACACACTTTTCATATGACTTTGATTGCAAGAGAGCATCATGAAATTGGTGCTTAGATGTTCTACTTTTATAGAGAAAATCACCATATTTATCAATTATTGGTTCTTGAAGAATCCTTAAGTGTTTATCTAGGGATGCCACAATGAAATTCGATCCCATCTCTAAAAATGAGAGGTTGAAATGGCCAAATCCACTAGTCTTGTGACCATGAGTCAACATTCTAGTCAATGATATGGGAAGATTCATAACATTACTAAAAAAAAATTCCTTCTTACCCATCCTTGGAATGGAAGTCTTTGACTTATCCATTTTGTCATGAACAATACTCAGATAAGTCTTTGGATTTTTTTGTAAAGCTAATATGTGAGAATAATGCACTTGCTGGCAACTTGCGATATATTTATTATGAGCTTCCTGATGTCCTCACAACCTTTCCATATCAGCTGGATTTATTGGCCAAATTTATCATATCATGTATTACAATGCGCTCATTACACCTTGAAAAGTTGTCTATTTTAGAAATCTTAACATCTCGAAAATATTCTCTTATCACCTTGCTAAAGGAGGATTGTGATGCTGGAGGCAAACCAATTCTTTCAAGTTCTTCATTTTCCATTTTTTGCAGAAAACCATGGGACATATTAGATAGAAATAATTCCAAGGTTGTCCTTGATCCATCTTCAATGATTAATCGTGTAATATGTGGAGATTTTCCTGAATTCTCTTCTACAATTTTATTAATAGCAACAACCAGTGCAACAATGTTTTACATATATTTTTCTAAGCCCCTGTTACCATGCACAGATATCACATCACCATTCAAGTCTATACATTTATAATTGAAGAAATTTCTCATTTTTATCCCATGGAATTTTGACAAACCTCTATTGTGTTCTAATCTCATTGTAAATATGCTTATTTTTTTCTTGTCTCCTTCTTTGGTGACATGAGCATTTGATGCATAGAATTTATAACATACTGTATTCTTGAATTTCCATTCATACTATGAAATTTATTCACACATTTAACTATTGATTGAAGTGAAAGTTTTGATTTACAAAAATTTGAGCAACAATGTTCAATGCCAAATTTTGAAAGGAATGCAACTTGATCAATTCCAATACTGCAAGGTACTAAGCTTGAATGTCTTTGAGAAATTTTAGTTCCATCTTGCCACTTTATAGAATTGTATAGATTATTATTTTAATTTTGACATATGTATATTCACAATGGGGAGTACCTGGAAGGACCATCTATAAAGGACATTCTTCAATAATATTCCAAATATTGACCATGTATTATTTGTTGTTCCTTTTTAGTATAACATCCAAGGGAACATCATTGAGGTCAAGCAAATGGTTTGCATGCCATCTTACAAGAGAGCCTTCAAATACACCATGATCCTCACAATTGCAGAAGACTTTATAAATTAAAATACCAAACTCACTAACATCTAGTGGTTTGAATTGTACAATGTCTCCTTTAAAAACACTTGACACTATTCCTCGAGCAACATAATTTGTCTTTAAAGAACGTTGATGTATCAAATTAACTTTCTCTCCCACAAACTTGATATTGTGATTTTTGCTTAATACTTTCAAAGTAGTTTTAGATTGATTCTTGTTGAAATTGTTTTCAACAGACAACAATGTTCTAGTATTAAAATCTATGACCCTTTTAATTGTCCATACCAAAAAACCTCCACTACTTAACCCTATACACCATGCCATACAAGAAAAAACATATTTCATTAACCAGATTACCAAAGGAGAAAGCACCCAAAAACGTTCCCCTGATAAAATCAGTCTCATTGACATTTGTTACAAAACCTATAGAAATGCAATCCTTGCAATATAAACATTTATCTAACAACTTAACTTTTCTCACGACAACAGAAGATTTATCGTCACTTATTATAATATGTTCTACACTCGTTGAAGTGGAAGATGGCACGCTATTCACCTCATTCCCTTGAAGAGTAGAATCTCCAATGTGGTTAACGATCTCATATGCATGCCATTGAATATTACCACCAACTGTCTTTGACAATGTATCTTCACCTTTTGATGGATAGGGAAATTGAAGATATGCATTTAAAACCTTGGTAACGTTTATAATGATACACCCATAATGAATGTTGATATTATGCACTATTATTATTTATGGAAAATATATGCCTTCATCAACTTTCAATCTATTCAAAATGAGGTCCACACATTATTGAGAACCAAGATCCATTTCAGAAGTGATTTTTGAAATACAAAATAATAGGAGCACATTGAAAATAATATTTATTTTAAACCATTAATAATATTTTCCACTAGTATATATTATCAATTGTATCTATGCTCTATAGGTTAATAACATTATGGTATGCTATCATTCTATATAAGATGATATATGAGAGAACAAAAAGAGAAATATTTCATAAAAGAGATAGTAGCCATTGGATATAGAATGACCCAATGACAAGCGAATAGATGTCCATAGGCGCATTGATGAGTATTGGAGGTGGAAAATCAGGGGAGGAATTGGGAAGATACCTCTCCATAATTTCAAGGGAACATATGGCCATATGCGCCTTAATGAGTACTAGAGGTGGCGGATTAGGGAAGGAATTGGGGAGAGAGCTCTCCCCAATGACAAGGGAAATGATGGATGTAGGCACATTGATGACTACTGGAGGTGGAATATCAGGGGAGGCATTGAAGGACTGACATAAGCAGTGGCATGAAGATTTCATGGCGAGTAATGGTTTCTTTCTATTTAAATCCTGGAAAGGTGGCAAAGCTCTTCATCATGGTTCCTTTATTCTTTGCATGCAATATGTGGTTATCCTTTTGAAGGGGAGAGACATTATCTGTGTTTGGTATGAAATGGAGATGGGGAGTGAGGTTGCATGCATTAGCATGGCTAGAGGGAAGAGGGTGGAAAAAGGGAAACCCCTAGTGAAAATCATAACATCACCCATGCTTAGAGGTGGGAATCATGGGAAGCTCATTACTTTAAGCTGGGGATTTCCCTATAAATTCAGAATGAGCTCGAATTGGTGGAGGTGGGTTTATGGGATGGCCTTGATGAAGATCAGGAGTAGAAAGAGAGAAAGGCATTGCAACACTAGGTTATTGGCCCTGGTAATAATGCAACATGTTTTGGGATTTATGAATGCACTGTGGACCTTTATTGGGTAAAGAAGGACATGATTGGTCATGTTCTGTGGCAGCGTCAAGAGAAGGAAGAGGGTAATGTTGTTCCAATCCAGAACTAGAAATAGCATCATGCAAAATCTAGTGCTATTCACGAGAAGATCAATTCCATTGTGAAGGTGATGGGGATTAAAATTCCTCGACCTAGGTATGCTTCGGTTGGGGGTCCAACATTTGTCCCTCTTGGTTTTTCTGCAGGTTTCTCTGCTATGTTGGGGGGTATTTGATTTCTAGCGTCATTTGTCCATATTGTATTTTCAATATAGTAGTAGTCGCTTTTATGTATGGGTTTTGGTTCTAGGTTTTGGGTTTAGTTAGTCTTTGAGGGACAATACGGTTAAGTGGTCTAGTTCTTCCATGAATGGTCTATGGATTTGGCAAAGAGATAAGAGGGATAACAATATAATACTTAGTTAATGGAGACAATATTAGTAGGGTCTCTATATTTTGGCTATCTATGGTTTTTTATGAGTTCAATCAATTCTTTCTATGGGATGGATATATGTATTTGAAGATATGTACTCTCATTTTCTATTAATATGATATTTTCCTTACAAAAAAAATTTAAATATTATACCTCAATTTTCTTTATGTATTTTAATTATGAATTCTATTAGACAATATCAAGAAAGGATGTGAATCCTTTGGCCATCTAACATGCATATGTGTCAATGGAGTGGAAGTGCTTTAAATAATTTATGACTTCATTGAAATCATATAATATCTACTACATTCCTCACCTCCAAAAATGAGCCACTCGAGGAAGGAGTGGGCGCTCTTTTGTTGAGAAAATTATTTCATCAAAGGGTCCACACATTTATGGATGTTTATCTGGTTAGATTGCATGGGTGAATAATTCCTAATTGTATAAGAAACACATCATCCACAAAACCAAATACATGTCTATTTGAGGAAGGATCAACTGTTCCTTCCTAAAATGGACTCTTGGAGAATAAATCTTGGCAATATTTATAATGATAATATAAAAAAATTACGTATATTATATAATTTTTTTTCTATGTATTATGGATTACATTTCACTGCATTAGGAAATTACGCATGCTCTTTCTCCATCTAGTCATAATATTTATCAAAGGTGTAGATGATCTTGAAGCATATATGATATGTTGAATTACTTAAACTCCAAAATGGACCTACTTGGTGAAAAGGAATCCGCTCTTTATTTTTATCTTCTACTTTCTCCAACCATAGAATGAAAACCCTTGAGAAAGGATTGGTCTCTCTTTCTAAGATAAGAATATTTTCTAAAAGGGTCCATACATATAAGGATCAACCGTTCCTTTTCTTTCTAGTCCCCATGGTCCTTTTAGGGGTGGACTCTCTTTAAATGATTTCCATATTCACCTAAATCATATATGATCTCATGAATTACCAAAAATTCACAATTGACCTACTTGGGGATAAAGTGTCAATGTTTTCTCTTCAACATCTACTTTCACCACCCTAAAATACAATAACTTGAGGAAGGAGTGGCCACTCCTTCTTTGAAAAAATTTCTATTTAAATTGTATGAAGCAAATTTCCTTTGTGGTTAAATTTCCAAGATCTAGTTTCCAAACCCCTAAAAAGAACCTCTTGAAGAAGGAGTGTAAATTCAGTTCATTAACAAACTGTTTAAAGAAAAGTTCGTATAAAAGTGGGCGAATTCGAGATGACGTCATATAATGTCACTACGTATACCTATGGACACATGTCATTTAGAGAGTGTTACACATGGATGCTAGCTCATAGACGATACTTAATCATCAAATTCAAGAATTAAATCACGTTTCTTTCTCAAAGAAAACCGCCATTGTAAATGCCGTCATGGTAGAAGTAAAAAACGAGGAGTAATGATGCCAGTCCATAGCCAAGTTCAGATCGACAAAGAGATTTGGATTTGGACTCAATGACTAGAAATGTGGCATGTTTTTAGTGGTAACTCCTTTTCGAACTTTTTTACAAAAGTCCCAATCCATTGGGAGTTTTAGTTTGTCCAAAACCACACCAGTTAAACGAAACCATTGGACACACCTGAAAAACTGTCCATTTATTTTTTGATAGCCGGTCACGATGAATAGTGCATTGGTGAAGTACTTGTGAGATAGTGCAAAAGTGCATATCCGATTAGTAAAGTGAATCTCAATATCAACGATTATTATTAATATATTTACAGGAAATTGATGATCGTGAGATAAAAAGGAGTAGCGAGCTACTAAAAAAGTGCATCGATAGATCAAGAGTGTAGGTTAAAATCTCATTGACGAAATGATGTGATGTTAATTTATCTCACTAAGGATTTAGAAACGAAAAAAATTGGTCACATGTATGTTTTTAGTGGTAACTCATCACCGAACCTTGTGTATAAAACCACTAAGCAATTTAGAGTTGTGGTTCTGCCAAAACCACACTGGTTAACTCTTGTGTGTCATTTAAAGTGCATGAGATTTGGGATCAAGACACCTCATACATATTTTTTTGTTCCATATTTTAATTTATGAATTATTTTCTTATGTTCCATCTATTAATGTATGAATGCATATCATTGAGACATATTTCCTAGTGAAAAAAGATTATGTATCAAAAATTCCTCCAATAGTTATCACATTTGAGAGGTGTTAAAGAATATCAAACCTAAATCTCTTCTCAATCGATTAATCTCTAAATCATTCATATTGAGCCTCATCGTGCTTTGGGTGTCCTAAATTTAGCCTTAGACAACTTATGAGTTAAAACATACTATCTAAGGAAGATATCAACACATTTTTTTTATATTAAAACATGGAATTATGTGAACCTCTTATGAAACAGAGGTTCCATAAACTATAAGGTATTTTACAAGCATAAACATGTTGGCATGGGGAAATAAACATACATAAAAGAACACATACAACCAAATAGTGCAAACTGATAAATTAATTGTTACATTAGATTCATTCGATAAATTTCATAAGAGATGCAACCTAACTGGATAGTGATATAAATCAGTTGAATTGTGTTTGATCCCAATTATACAAAATGAATGGAAGAACCTTTGCAAAATAGGTCAGTCTGGTACTATCCTTCCTTCGATTCTTCTACTGTCCCTCTAAAAGTACAAACGCTTACAACATACCTACCTATAAAAAATGAGCATAATGTTTTTTGCAAAATAGAGCACAATCCTCCCATTCTATTCTTATATTGGCCATAGAAAAGTAGAACTAATAGACAAGGAAAACTAACAAAAAATGATCTTGAAAATAGAAAGAAGAAATCCAGGTGTAAGTGTCACATGGTTCCCTCAATCAATCTCCATTGATTTTATCCCATAGGAAGGCCTATTAGTTGGAGGGGATTTTTCGAGATCCTAACAAAGTCGATGGGATCCTCTTGGTGTCACATTGAGCTTGGTTGGATACATCATGTTCAATGAGGAGCGCTCGCATCCAATTAGTCATTTTTTAACTATTTCTTGCTAAAGTGCAGTTGATGTTGTGGGGATATTGTTCAATCTGGGATGCTATATTACTTTCTATGTTGTCCCCAATTCTCTTCTCCATGGATTCCAAGTCCTGTTTGTTGCATTTTACCTTGAGTTCCTCTCAAATTTTTGCCATCGCATTTTCGAAATCCTCCACTCTTTGGTTATTCCCATCAATGTCGCTAGTGCATCCAATAGGGACACGAATCCTACCATCCACCATTATATATTGACAAGATAGGCCTAAATAAATGAAGTAACAAATATTCCTGTATGAGATCTCACCATTGACCAAAGCACTAGTCGAAATTCATTGCCTTCCCTTGTTTGAACCCTCAATACCTAGACAAGGAAGAGGGCCAGTGGAGGGGAAAACCATCGAAGCTAGAGGTACGTTAGACAAAATTTTCAACAAGCACAAGGAATATAGGTAGATTTGATTTAAAAATCAACAAGTCTAGAAAAACTTGACCAAAAACCTTAACCCCTAGATATGAAGAAATATCCAACACCGCTGAAAATGAATTTGAAAGTACTTGAAAGAGGGGGTATATCAGACTATGCATGAGAGACCTTACCCTCACCTACCTTTGGATGGATGGATGGGACATATTCATGGCTAGGGTTTACGCATATAATCGTAATGTTATCCTTAATGACACTTACAAATCTAGGCTAAAATTCATGCTTTGAAGACACCCACTTGCACGAAATCATGATTTAATCAACTAAAATATGAAATTTCACTAATTTTTAGTTCGATAGATTTGGTAAATTGGCTGAAAATAAGGAGTTATGTGATGGACAAATTTTGGAGACAAACAATCCTATTTTCACACATATCGAGATTGGAAACAACCTCAACTTACAATAGTTTTTTTGTTAGTGTTTGAATAAAGCTAATCATAAAACTTGTGTAATTCTAGGTTTATGTTTTTGAAGGAAATATTTCTTTATATACTTATATGTTGATTTACTACTTTCTGCCAAATTCGCTAGCGAGTTATGGGAGGGCTCATGACATGCCATTTTTTTTAAACACAACATTCATAATAATAAACATAGAATAACCAAAATAATTGTAATTTAAAATATTAATATTAAAGAATTAACTTAAATCATTAATTTTTTTTATATCACATAACTTAAATAGTAAACATTCATATATTAGAAAACTTATGTTTGTAAGGAGATATGACCGTAATTTACTGAGATTGGTTTCTATTGATTTGTTTTTACCGATATTGGTAAGACAAAGTTCAACAAAGATGATTATTTGGAGATTTATCATTTCTATACAATAATGCTTGGTCATTAACATCAAGCAACATCAAGTGTCCAATTTAACACAGAGTTTTTTTTCTTTACCCATACTACCTATTTTAAGAATTCCAAAGCCTGACAATTTAAATTTCCATCTTGCAATTTCACCGAGATAAGTTAGAAAGAGATAAGAGCAGTACTTGGAAGTGGAGATGTCCGAGCAACTTAAAAATTTCACTTTCTTCAATTCCAAATATGAATATGAGATATCATACCTAGTTTCAATTGCAAAGAAACCTGGATTGACTGTATCCCTTAACAAGATACACAAGCAATTAGCTTCTCCTAAACATAGAGTCCTCTTTGGGGATTCAAAACTGCCCCAACATCACTGAATATCTCAAATAGCAATTGATTTTATAGTGTGTAGGTCAATGACCTCTTTCTGGGTATATTATAATTTATTGATTAAATAAGTGGGATCTTCACACATAAGTTCTTCATCTCTCCTAACAGGTAATAACCCCATTCAAATTCACACAATTCCACTCCTATATCACAATAGATAGATTGAGTATGGGAAGGATATGAACATTTATTGACTAGAAGGTTTCACCCTTACGTAGTTGGGGCATAGGCACTGGATTCCCCTTGATGGTTAATGCAACGTCACTCAGGCTTGAAGAATCTTTGTTGGAAAGGAAAGACACACATAAGAACCAGGGAAGGTATAAAGATACGGGAACCTCAAATTAGTGGCTCAAAAAAACTGGTTTTAGCTTAATATCATAAATAGGACCACTTCTCTGACAACTTCAATCTTCTCCAGTAGAAATATTCAACAATGACTTCTTCATGTTTTTTAAAGCCCCCCTAAACATGTGGCAATTTATATGGGTCAGATATTTCATATTTTTTTTTATCTATGGCAATTTCTGCGTCATTTATCGAAGGTTGGGTATGGTCGACGATATATTGCTCATATACCATTTGGGTGCGAAATTATCTTGCTATATTCATACTCAAGGATAAAGTTTGAAGGTTATGGTCCTATTTTACTTTGAAGGGATATACTATATTCAACCCTATAATGATGACATGTTAAAATAAATCGTTCCTTCCATTTGAAAGTGCAGTAATAGATCAAAATTTCATTGTATATTAAAATAAAGGTAATCAAATTCTTCAATATAGTGACAAAGATTGCATTGTTCAAGTCTGAGGTTTTTAATAAGTAATGTCTGAACCAAATAACCTAAAAAACCATATAGAGGAAAATTTAGAAACATAAAAAATTCCCAACAATATAAAGAAATCAATTGAAAAAAAATGATAACCAATCAAGACTCGCTTGCCAAGTAGTAAATCTAAATCGAGGTTGGATGAAAACTAAATACAATCTATACAATGTCCATTGAACCAGATATCGATAAATACAAAACATGGAGTGAACCTAAAAATTATGTTTATGAATACCAAAACTATTATCTTGAATTAGTTCAATAACAAACATCACTCCTTTCCAAGAAGAAGCAAAAAAATACTTATAAAATAACACAACAAAAAACTACTCTCGTGATGAACATGCCTTAAAAATCATTTAGCTGCAAGAACAACCAACCAGTAGTGAGATCTACTGAGGGAAGGAATCCATTTATATATGTTTCTATCCATTCAACTCTGCAAATCAAAGGAGAGACATACTCTCGTAATGGAAATAATCATTACAAAGGTATCTTTTCTCTCTCTAGTGGAGATGTACACTTATGTAGGTTGGTGGTGGACTAGTGGTGCTAGGGAAGATGTGTACTTCCTTTACTCAGGAAAATACCTTAGTCTAAAGAGGGTATCATATAACTTATGAATTAATAGGGAAATAAAGGGTAGAAGTATCCTAAAAAAGGGTCGATGGTGATGGTGGAAACAAATTGAATAAGGGTTCAACTTGATAGTGGAATCAACCTGAGAAAGGGTGAAGAGTTAATCCAATTTGAACTTGCGATTTTGATAGGAAAAGTTCAAGGTACCTCTTCCCATTGAATCTTAATTCATAGGTCAAAGGACAAGCTTAGTTGATCATGCTTATTTCAAACAATGACTGCAATATCAAACAAAAAAGAAAGTTTTCATCTTCTGACTTTTGGGGGCCTTTGAGAAGTACATTCATCTATGTTTAAATACCAATGGAGCCATTTGAGATATATTTTAAATTATTGTAACTTCGGAAGATATTCCATATGTATTGATTGTATTCCTCCATCAGGAGATGAGTTTGGTCATGTAAGAGTCATTGAAAGAATCAATGTAAACCTCTGGATGTAAGTCAGGTCAATAATACCCAAGCATCATTATAATAATTGTTATTTTTGGTATCTTTCTAGATAATTCAGCCCTGTCAGTTAGACAAGTCGGGTCTATTAGGTCCTAGGTCAAGTCAAGTGACAAATATAAATAGGGAGGCACTCCAATTTATTTGTACACACTCACTCAAGCTAGTTTGCAAGAGAGAGAAGAACAAGTGCGCCAGAAACAAGAGAGAAGCAGTTGTCAGAGTTTTACGCTGCTATGGTTGAGTTATATATTGAGGAAGTTTTGTATGGGTTTCTCCCTTGCATTTTCCCTGAGGAAAATATTTGTGTTCTTGTGTTTCTATGCTTGTTGTTCTTTCAATGATCCTACTAGTGAAAAATTGGTTTAAGATATCATCTAAGAAATTAAGAAAAATTAACATGGTATCAGATCCACCTTGAAAGGAAACACTACACATCTAGGGTTTGTTACTCTAAAAAAATCCTTCGATAGATCAAACAGAAAAGAGGGCTCACTCAAATTTCCCCAGAAGGGCACATATTTCTGTGGAAATAGAACTGAAATCCAAGAATTTTGAGTTTTGGACTAGACACTACTGTTGGGAAGACCTAGGGCTTCAATTTTCCTAAGACTCCATCATCAATATCAGAAAAAGAAAGATACAGTCTATATTTCCCTGGGAATGCGTATATTTTCCATCACTCATACCTACCAGTGATCCAAACTGAAAATTAGGGTTTTTGCATCAAACCCTAGGTCATCGAGAAGAAGGTCAGCCAGAAGTTGTATTCATCAAGTAAGTAATACTCCTTATTATTCCATTTGAATTTCTCATTCTGTTAAGATGAAAAAGAATACCAAGCTAGATGAGAAGCTTTAAAGTGTTGAAAACTTCAGAGCATGGAAGTATCAGATAATGCTAATCCTAGAAGAAAATGATCTATAAGGATTTATAAAGGAGGAAGTTGCAAAACCATAAGAAGCTGAAGCTAAGTCCAAATATAAGAAGTATATTATCAAGTCTAAAAGGATCATAGTTGACTCCATCAAAGGTAACTTGATTCCTCAACTATCCTCAAGGGAGACACCAAAAGAAATGTTTGATGCTCTATCCAACCTATTTGAAGGAAGAAACATCAATAGAAAGATGACCTTGAGGAATCACCTCAAAAGTGTAAGGGCTCAAATGTCAAAATGCAATCTTATTTTACAAGAGTATCTCAAATCAAGGAACAATTGGAAGCTATTGGTGATATGGTTGAAGAAGAAGAAGTTGTAATGACCACCTTGAATGGTCTTCCAAGAGATTTGGAATCCTTTATCTAAGGAATCTGTTCAAGAAGGAAACTAAACACGTTCCGATAGTTATGGGAAGAATGTGTTCAAGAAGAATAATGAATAGCAACCAGAGAAGAAAATATAAATGAAATTAATGAGGATCAAGCCTTGACAGTCCATACCAAAGGAAAGAATAAGAGAAAGAGTTATGACCATCCTCCTAGAAAGACTCGGGTCTTAAGAAGTCCAAGAAAGATTTCTTGAATTATGAATGCTTCACTTGTCATAAGATGGGACACATTGCTATAAATTTTCCCATGAAAGCATGATGAGTCAAAAAGATGAAAATATTTCAGGCCCATGCTGCTGAAGACAATGATAAAGAAGATGAAGAGAAATATAAGAAGGATGAAGACTCATGTGAAGAATATGTCTTGATCTCTGCATTCACAGGTTCAGTTCCACGAGGGAATGACACCTGGCTAGTAGATAGTGGTGCTTCCAAGAACATGGCAGGTTACAAGGACTCACTCTCATGTCTTGATCAAAAGGAGTCCCCACACAAAGTAATGCTTGGAGATGATTCCCAATATCCCATCAAAGGAATGGGAGAAGCATCCTATAATTTGGACTCTGGGAAGTCCATGAAGATGAAGGATGTCTTGTATGTCCCAGGAGTAAAGAAGAACCTTCTTTCTATCTCAGCCTTAGATAAGAAAGGCTTCAAAGTTTCTTTTGTGGATGGAAAAGTTCTCATGTGGACAAAAGGAAAAACCATCGATGATGCAGTAGTAATTGGAGTTGAAGAAGGAGGAATGTACAAAGAAACATGTAGATTCAACATTAATTACTAGTACCATAAGCCCATGTGATCTATGGAACATAAGTCTTTCTCATATACATTACAAAGCATTGACAATTGTGAGCAAGGTTGTGACTGGTTTACCATAGATTCAGATAGATCACGAAGGAGTGTGTAAAGGATGTGCACAAGAAAAGATTACTAAGAACCCTTATCCAAACAGTGAAAGCAAATCAAAAGGGATCTTATATATATCCATTAAGATATATGTAGGCCAATTCAAAACACTTCATTAAGCGGGCATGTTTACTATGCTTCCTTTGTTGATGATTACTCCTGCAAGACTTGGATATACTTCTTGAAAAAGAAGGATGAAGTGTCTGAAAGGTTTAAAGAGTGTAAGGCCCTGGTAAAAAACCTATTTAAAAAATAAGATCAAGATATTGAGTTCAGATAATGGATGAGATTTCACATCAAGTGAATTCAATGAGTATTGCAAAGAAGTAGGGATTAAGAGGGATCTCACCATCCCTATAATCCACAACAAAATGTCATGGAAGAAAGAAAGAATAGATCTATCATGGAAGCTGTGAAAGATATGATACATGATCAAGATCTACCAATGTACCTATGGGCATAAGTAGCCAAAAAAATAGTATATGTATAGCATAGAATCTCTCATAGGGCCCTTGGGAAAAAGACTCCAGAAGAGATGTTTACCAGAGAAAATCCTGAAGTAAGTCACCTACAGATATTTGGTTGTTTGGTATACATACACATTCCCAAGGAGAAAAGATAAAAGTTAGATCCTTCAAGAAAGAAGGGATTGTTTGTAGGATATAGTGAGCAATCAAAATCTTATCGTATCTATATCCCAGGATATCGTCGAATTGAATTAAGAAGAGATGTTACCTTTGACGAAGATATGACCTTCAAAAAATAAAAGAAAGATAAGGAATATGAAGAGGAGCATGAAACTCCCAATGCTGCAAAAGGTCCTAAACCAATTAGGAGCGAAGAAGAATATCATATGCCTAAGCATCATGATATGAAAGAACTTTAGAGACCTGAATAATTGCCTAGTGAAATGATCTCACGAAAGAGAAAACCTTCCCGGGATTGTGAAGTAATCGAATAAGAAAAAAGATAGGGTGCCCCAAAAGGAACCATCAGAGAAATAAAGAATTCAAATGCATATCCTAGTTATGTACCTTTGATGTGTGATCTCATTGATAAAGAACCAACATGTTTTAAAGGAGCATTAAAATAGAAGGAGTGGGTTGATGCAATGGTCGAGGAATACCAATCCATTATAAAGAATGATATATGGGAAATAGTACCAAGACCAAAAGACAAGTCAGTGGTATCCGCGAAATTGATCTTCAAAACTAAGCACTCAGTAGATGGTAGTATAGAGAAGTAAAAATAAATATTCGTAGCTCGTGGATTCTCCCAAAAGGAAGTAATCAACTATGAGGATACCTTTGCACTAGTATCTAGGCACACCTCAATAAAAACCATCCTTGCATTGGCATCCAATTTGAAGTGGAAGTTACATCAGATGGATGTAAAGACAACCTTCCTAAATGGCTTGATATAAGAATAAGTATATATCGAACAATCGCAAGGTTTCAAGACTAATGATCAGGAAACTCATGTATGTAGAATCAAGAAGGCATTGTATGGGTTAAACCAAGCACCTAGAGAATGGTATGGAAGAATAGATGGATTCCTAATGAGCTTAGTCTTTACCAAAAGTAAAGCAGATTCAAACCTATACTATAAAGTTGAGGGCGATGGAATTATGATATTACTACTATATGTAGATGATCTATTCTTGATAGGTGAAGATAAGCCCATCAATGAATGTAAGAAGAATATTGCTGCAGAATTTGAGATGAAAGACCTTGGAATGATGCATTATTTTCTAGTTCTTAAAGTATAGTAGTATCCAAACAATATTTTCCTAAACCAAGGAAAATATTCAGTAGAAATCCTAAAGATATTTGGAGTGATAGATTGCAAGGATATGAATACTACAATGCCAAAAAATTTGAAGTTATTGAATGATGATACTTCGAAAGCAGTTGATGCCACCTTATACATACAAATTATTGGTTCTCTGATGTACTTAACAGATACAAGACCAGATATATGTTTTGATGTAAACACTCTAAGTCAATATATGGTGAATCCCAAACATATTCACCCAGTTGGAGCAAAACATGTGAGGAGGTATCTAAAGGGGACTTTAGATTATGGTCTTAGATATGCATCAAATGGAAAGATCAGATTACATGGATTTACAGATTCATATTGGACAAGAAATGCCAAAGATAGAAAGATCACTGCAGGATGTTGCTTTAGTTTGGGACCAGGAATGATCTCATGGTTCAGTAGAAAGCAGACCAATATTGCACTTAGCATGACAGAAGCTAAATACATTGCAACATGTTCTACTTGTAGCAAAGCATTATGGCTTCACAAGATGTTGACACGATTATTTGATGTAGAGATAGATTCTATTGATATCCTTTGTGATAATCAGAGTCGTATCAAGATGAAAGAAAACCTGGTGTTTCATGACAAGACAAATAATATCGAAGTTAGATATCATTACATTTGGGATATGGTTCAAAAGGGAGCTATAAATCTCACGTATGTTCCTACATAGGAACAATTGGCAGATGTGTTGACTACTCCTTTGCCTCATGTAAATTTTGAATACTTTCGATACAATATTGGTGTAGTCCTAAAGGAGATCTCGAGAGAGAGGGAGTGATGGTAGATGGTAAAAGGATGTTGTGGTGGTAGCTCAGCCTAGAGGAGGGTAAGTTTGGCTAGGATTTCTGACCCGAAAGGGTTAGTAAGTCAGACAAGGCCAGTTGATCCTAGGGGGATTAGTATGTATGGCTAGACCGGTTTAACCCAAGTGGGTTAGTAATATAGAAAAAGACTTGTTGGTCCCCAAGAATATCCATCTATATTACTAGGTTTGTTGAATTGAAATGGTTAGTAATTCATACAAAATGCCCAGATGGATCTACCAGATAGCTCACCAAGATACTACTCCGAGATAGTTAGTGGCAAATATGTGGTTACAATATTGTTATACTAATGATTGTTGATATGATTGCCGAGATAGTTTCAGTATTCATATACTGATGTAGCAGTATCAGTATTTCTATATTGATGATTATTGAGATGATTGCTGAGATAGTTTCATTATTCCTATACTAATGTAGCAGGTTTAGTATTCTCATATTGATGATTGTTGTGATGACTGTTGATGAGTTTTTTCAGTATTTCTATATTGATGATGATGTTGTTTCAACATTTTTATATTAATGATGATGATGTTCCAACATCTCTATGATGGTGATGCGGATGATGATCTAGAATTTATTGATGATTTTTTTTAGCACTAACATGCTAATGATGTTGTTATTGGTGTGTTTCATAGAGAAACTTCCTATGGCTCGGGGTAGACCACAATAGACTGAATGGCACCAGAAATAAATCCACTTCAATGTGTAAGAGATATAAATGCTGCTAACACTAAGGGATACAGAACATACCTTATTCCGAACGGTTGTAGTAGATCCCCATTGAGATTTTCAACCATGTTCGTACCTACAATTCATTCTCAAACATTGGGACATACATGATAATGCATAAAATTTATCAAAGGATATGCGGAGGTGACTTCTTTGATGGGGAAGTTATTGAAGAAATATGTTAAGTTCTAGTGGACAAAAATTTGCTAAGAAAGTTTGGACACTTTAAAGAATAATATGGTTACAGTGCCCATAATTGTATTTCCTGATTGGAAAAAGGAATTTCATGTACATGTCAATGTGTCATCTGTCACGCTTAGTGTGGTACTAGCCCATATTGGTGAAGGTTATATTGATCATCCTATTGCATTCTCCAACAAAAAAAATATCAATAACAGAGAAGAACTATACCACGATGGAAAGAGAAGGACTAGCTATGGTATACACTCTGTAGAAATTCAGACACTACTTGTTGGGTGCACATTTTAAAATGTACACAGAACATTCAACATTGAAATACCTGGTTAATAATCTAGTGTTTGGGGGCAGATTTTCCAGTGGATTCTCCTTTTTCAGGAATTTGACTTTGAATTCATTGTTAAACCCAATCGACTGAATTCAAGACCAGACCATTTGTCGAGGATTGAAAGTAGTGACAAAATTGGTTACCTCGATGATAGTCTCCCTAATGCGCAATTATTTGTGATAACAGTGCTTGATGATCAATACAGAGACATCATACAATTTTTGAGTACGAGTTATGCACCAACCGAATTTACTATGACATAGAAGAAACAGATATTTACTATCTAGTTGATCGCTGGATAGTTATATAAGATGGGAACTGATGAGATTATTCTTCGCTGTGTCTTGGAACACAAGCGACCGATGATACTAAATGAATTTCATGCTAGCGGAGTTGTAGGACACTTCGTTGGAAAATATACAGTGCAAAAGATAATGCAAGTGATATTATGGTGACCCACCATGCATGCGGATTCCCGAGAATAATGTCGCAACTGTGATGTCTGTCAAATAACTAGAAAGTCATCGCGACAAGATGAAATGCCATTAGTACCACAAATAACTTTGCATGCATTTGATAAATGAGTTATTGATTTTGTGGGTTATTAGTCCAACAGGGATGCACACATGTGCTAGGTATATAATTATTGTGACCGACTACCTAACCAGATGGGACAAATCAACAGAAATAAAAGATTGTACTATTGTGACTACTAGTAATTTTTTTTTTGAAAATGTTGTGACTAGATTTGGTTGCCCAAAATTTTTGATAAGCGACCAAGGCACACACTTTGTCAACCAGTTGATTGAAGAACTAACGGAACAATTCCATATCAACATAGAAAAACAACGTCATATCACCCTCAAGTGAATGATGTTGTTGAAGCATTTAACAAAATCCTGGAGAATGCTTTGACAAACATTTGGAATGTCCAAAGAGATTATTGGGATCATAAAATTTCTGTGGTACTGTGGGAATATTGCACGAGCTATAAGAATTTGATAGGCTGAACTTCATTTCATCTGGTATATGGAAGAGAAGTTGTGATTCCCATGGAATAAATTGTACCGAGCCTAAGGATTGATACGATCACAGAGATGAAAGATGTTGATGCTAACTAGGAAATATTGTCACAAGTGATACAATTGGAAGAAGATTGTTTTGTTGCAGGATATCATCAAAACATTGAGAAAAAATGGCATAAAGTATGGCATGATCGACACATCAAGAACAAGCAATTTCAGGTCGAAGGACTTGTTCTTTTGTATGATAGAAAATTATTCAACCATCTAGGTAAGCTAAAAACACGTTGTTTAGGACCATATATTGTGATGCATATCACAGACAAGGGAATAGTGCAATTGCAGAAGTTGGATGGAACACCTGTCCAAGGATTCATAAATAGAATTCGAATAAAGCCTTATTAAGTTAGTTGTGACTCGGTCAGATGAAACAAAAAGAGAAAAGAAATAAAAAGAAAAAGAAAAACCCTCTAAAAAAATTGTTTTAATCACACAAAATCAGTTGTCGCAAAGAAAAAGCAAAGACCATTGCATATTGCTAGTATGTCACAGACGGAGGAAAATTGTCACTGACTCTTTGTATATTGGAAAAGGAGAAAGAAGGGTGAAGACAACCTATCTGTCGCAAGAAAGGGAAAATGTCTAAGGGTGGATATCGATAGCAGGAAAAGTGATGATGTCACAAGTTAAAATAGAGTCACATAAATGACAATTGGTTGTACTTAATTTAAAGGAGGTCGTAATTAATTAAAAATCCCAATATATTTTGGAAATGTGCATTTTAGTCACTTCAATATTTATTGCACAATAATTACCACAAATGTGACACTCGAGTGGCGCCATGCATAAAATTTTCCTTAATCATTTGGATGATCACACATGTAATGGAAAGGACAACTAACTTTCCATTTATGGCCCGCTCATGTGAAGGAATAAAGGAATGAATGACTAAAAATTATTAACATTCACGCCCAAGTATTCAGTCATTCTATTATATTTAATAGAGAAATTTTTGTCTCCAACTGCAAGAGCCGAATTGATTTTTTCATGGAGCATGGATATTTCGATTTCCAACACAATCACAGATACACAATCTGGTATTGTGACCGCATCACCTACACCCCTCATAGAAGACACTGTTGAATACATTCCACCACATGCTACGACTACTGAAGAAGCTGGATAGGGTCCATTTATCCCTTTAGTCAGGTTACGACCAGACCCATTGGGTTCATTTGATACAACAAGGGGAAAACATTGCAGGAGTCTAAATAAGAAAGAAACACCACCACCACCATAGGAGGAGGAGGAGGAAGAGTCGACCTCTATGACTATGCTACCATATGTTCCACCAAGATGATTTGACGCGTCAAGAATTAGAGTTCTAAATAATGCAAGGTACCCACTGGAAATGCCAGTTGTGCCGGAAGGATTTCATGTGTCGCAAAACATCCTGCCAAACCTTCAGAATTTGACCTTCGTTGATCACGACACATAGAAACAACGATATTTGGAAATGAAGAACTACATGGTTTTTATACAAGATACACCAAATGGTCCGAAGTGCCTAGATTTAATGGAATGACTAAGAGGACTAGACCATGAAGGTTTACTGTTGTTGTTGTATATGTCACATTTGGACTGAAGTGTAGAAGTGAATGTGTGTGTCAATAAGTTACTGATTTCATTTCATTATGGCAGCCTATGGCTTGACAAGAAAGTTTTTGTGGATGTCAAACTCATAGCAGCAATAACATGACTACCACTTCCAGGCATAAACCCATCACCCTTTTTCAAGAAAGTCCAGGACACTGTGTTGACAAACACGATGAAGGACAAGTATCCCTTGTCTAGAGATATCATAGGTTTCTTAATTAGCTCCATCAATGACCATACCGTTTGGTTTACCGCAAAGTTGTTAATGATTGCAATCATTGAAATTTGTGTGGAGGGAGTTCAAATGAATCGGTCACATTATCTGTTGAATGAGTTATTCGAAGATGCAAAATACTTGTAGGAAAAAGGTAATGCATTGCACTACTCTTGGATACTCATTTTGATTTTATTTGTTGAATGGTTGGAGCTAGAAAACTACCAAGAGGTAGACATACTAGTGCGCTGTCGAGGAGATCGATACCAGAATATTTGGTTCAATAAAGATAAAAAGGACTAACAAAGAGAAAATCCTGTGCGTTTCTTTATGCACGGAGAGGCCTTGCATTATTAGGTGAAGAAGAAAGCAAGAATTACGAATGAAACCGTTCGATAGTTTCAAAACATTATTAAATTTATAATGGGGCTCAATCATATCTTGTTACAGCTATGACAAGATCCACAATGCCAACAGATAAAGACCCAATTTTTTTTGTCTAAAGAAGAAGTTGAGGGCATTACCCAATATTGGTTAGAATAATGGTGGGTTCCTATCGCAGATGACCTACTATCTACCGAATAATATTTGCGATAGGATGAAACACAAACGCAAGAGGATAGAAAACATGTTAAAGTATTGTAACTTCAGAAGATATCCCATTGTACTTTTGTTGTATTTTCCTTCGGAGATGTTATTCCTCCATTTGGAGATGTCCTTGATGTAATTGGTCATGTAAAATTAATGAGGTAAACCCTTCGTTGTAAGTCAGGGAAATAGTACCCAAAGAAGTAATATATAAAATGTATTTTGAGTTTCCCAAGGTAGGTCAGCCCTAATTAGGAAACCTGGAATACCTAGTTAGTTATTTGAGGCACTCACCTAATGAATATAAATAGGTAAGGTGCCTCTCTCATTATCACACATCTTACACTCAAGTATTTTGCTGGAGAGAGAGAGAGAGAGAGAGAGTCTACAGTGGAAGATGAGAAACTATCCTTATTTCTAGGGTTTTACATTGTATTTGGTTGAATTCTATACTGAGGAAGGTTTGTGGGGTTTTATTCCTTCTGGTTTCCCTGAGGAAAATATTTGTGTTCTCTTGTGTTGCTGTACTTGTCTTTCTTTTAGTGATCCTTTGCTTATGGTTATGATGTTATGATGCCAAATGTTTTTAGATATTGTATAACCATTAAAAATATAACATGGTATCAGATCCACCTTGAAATAACTCTTTGTGCAGCTAAAACATTGCTACAACTACAGCTACTAAAGATTAGGGTTTCATGCTTGAAAAACTTGGAAGACAAAAACTATTCATATTGGGAATTTCACTATAACTTGAGATTGGAGAAGTCTCAGGAGCTGAAAATTTGAAAAGACAATTATAAAACCTTACTCTACCCTTTGTAAAATTTTCAGCCTTCAATTCGCTATAATATAGGATATATGATTCCTCCAACTCAGGGTTCCATCCTCTTGCAGAATTCATCCTTAAATAGGTGACCTAGGGAGAATTAATATATCTCGGGCTAGGAAGTTCCAAATGAAATTTAGCGAAATGTTGTAGATAGGGAACTGACTGTAGTTTATTTGGTAAATTTTTTAGACCTCGAAGGTGAAACAAAGATATGTAGAAATTCATACAAGTTCTGAAATAATCACCTTGAAAAACTTCGCATAAGTCCCACCTAGTGAATCAAATTATGCTCTAACCTGTGGGGTTGGAAAGAAGATAAACCAGACTACCTCAGGATGAATTTCAGACCTCGAGGAGAGAAAAATTTAGAGCTATAATAGAAACAAGATCATTCAATTCTATAGAAGAAACCAGAGAAAAAATAGGGTTTCCTGTTCCAGGGACTTCTCTCCACCAATCAGCTGAAGAAGGAGGACCATCAAAATATCCCTAGGAGGGTGCATCTCTCTATGTAATAATTTTCTCATTTTTTGGACTTTTAATTTTTGACTTAACACTATTGCCAGAGAAAAATAGGGTATCATATATTTTGCAGTTATGTCCACAGTTTTGGGAAAATAAGTATGATGCTTAGCTTGCCTTGAGGAGGTGCACCTTTCTATCCAATCAGATATGAAAGATACCCAAGTTAAAAAATTAGGGTTTCTTTTTCAAACCCTAAGTCCACCAGAAATATTCTTCCAGAAGATCCTTCAAGAAAGCATCAAGTTGAAGCAATTTCACTGGTAAGTTCCATCCTCTTTATTTCCATTTGAGGTTCTCATTTTTATCATGATGAAAAATTGTACCAAGCTTGAGGACAAGCTTGAAAGAGTCGAGAACTTCTAGGAATGGAATTATAGAGTGCTTATCATACTATAAGAATCATCCATGAAGAACTATGTCAAAGAAGAAGCTGCATATCCAGACGAAGATGAAGTCAAAGCAAGGAAGGACCTAGTCAAAACAAATATGAGTATTTCTGTCTCCATTGGATCTCACATGTATCATCGTTGAAGACTCCCAAGGATATGCTCAATGCAATGAAAAAAATATATGAATATGACTTGGAGAACTCAACTAAAGGATGTGAAGGTCCAATGTCAGAAAACATTCAATGATTACTTCAAAAGAAGATCTCATCTCAAAGAGCAATTATAATTCGTTGAAGATAATGCCAAGGAAGTAGAAGCATAAATTGCAATTTTGAATGGTCTTCTAGATTCAATCAAAAAAGTTGTTCTAGTAGGAAGATCACATATGGAGGAAGGCACAATTGATTGATGGAAAAATAATAAGAGATGGCAATTAATCCCTAACAACTCATGCCAAGCATAGAAAGAACAATAAGGAATAACATTTCCACCAAGAATAGAAGGACATCTCACAACTCAATAGTTTAGTTGTGATGAATGGAAGGATGATATGATCTAGAAGTACCAATCTATAATACATAATGATGTTTGGATATGAGTTCAAGATATGAAGGGAAGTTTTATGAAGTCTTCCAAGTCAATCTACAAGATCAAGTATATTGGAGATAAAAGTATCAAAATATATGAAGCAAGGTTCATGGTTTCTATCAGAAGGAGAGAGTTGATAAGACACTGCTCTAGGGGCTAGACACACCTCTTCAATAGTAGATATTACACTAGATAGTTGGTGTAATAAAAGTAAAAGAACATATCGAGCAACCTATATGGTTTGAGACTCTCTACAAAGAACCACCTATGCACAGAAGGATTGGTACAAGCTTAGTAGGAACCCGCGGGATAACACATACAACTTGAGGATCAACTAAAGTGATGTATATACCAACCTTTACTACAAGGTTGAATATAGAATCCTATAAATGATCAAAATATCATTGATGGGTGTAAGAGAAAAACTTGCAACAAAGTTTGAGATGAAGGATCTTGATATCTAGTGATCTCGACGGGTGACATAGTTGGATACAAATAATAATAGTAGTAGAGGAGGCTACCTATCACTCCAGTGTCCTAATATATATGCAGAGGGAGGATGGTGCTCCACCTCAGAGGGAGCGACCACGATAGATCTCAAAGCTCGAGAATCTTGATATGATTGTTGGGATTAGAGGTATGATGAAATCCAAAGGACATTTTACTTATCCAAGTAAAATATGCAGAGAAAATGGTGTGGTACGTAAAGGGTACTGTAGAGATATGATGAATTTGTTTGAGTTGATAGTTCTACAAACACAAATATCACTCCAAAATATTGCAGAAAGAAGAGTATTTCTCTCAATACAACCAAAGATGAATATATTGCAGCTGAGAAGAAAGCAAGTAAATATTCCTCAAAGTAATGAGGAATATGATCTAGAAGAATTATATCGATGAAGATGAGTATTACACTCTTATTCATTTCATCATTGGATAAGAAGGGATGCACTGGTAGGACACACAAACACAGTCCTATGTGATCTGTGGTGTAAGAGGACTTGCTCAGTATTTTCGATCATGAGCAAGATAGGAACAAGTCCTCAGAATCAGACGACGAAGTTGAACACATTGGAAGAGACTCCAGTAATTCAAGAAGACAAAGATCAAGATGGAGTATACCAAACAAGAAAGATAAGTATTTGAATTGTCATTTCCTATATATCTAGTTTTTCAAGATGTGTACATATATGATTGTTGCATTAGTGAAAATAGTTGCATGATTATATGACATATATCTTTATGCATGAGAATTTGTCATTTTGAATATGTTACGAAATGTTTCTAATCATACAAATGTGTTTGACTTTTAGGAAGGATTGTATGCAATCACCTACAAGAGAAGAAATGATGAAGTTGTGGATGTACAAGAGAAAAATGATGCAGTTACAGATGCACAAAAGAAGAATGATGCAAGTTGTAAATGTACGATGGAGTTGCAAATGTACAAGAAGAGAATGTTAAAGAACAAGTTGCATAAGGGTGTTGTAAAGCTCAAGCATGTTCCTACAGAGGAACAAGTGGCATATGTGTCAACTAAGCCTCTAGCTTGTGTAATGTTTGAATACTTTCGAGACAAGTTTGGTGTAGTCCGAAAGGACCTCTCTCGAAAGAGGGAGTGACAATAGATGGAATATGGATGTAGTGGTGGTAGCTCAGTCTAGAGGAGGGTAAGTCTGGCTATGCTTCTTATCCCAAAAGGGTTAGTAAGTCAGATGAGGCCTATTGATCCTAGGGGGATTAGTATGTCTGGCTTGGCTTGTTTGGCCTAAAAAGGTTAGTAAGTGAGACAAGGCTTGTTTGGTCCCCAAGAAGATCCATCTGTATAACTAGGCTTGTTGGTTCAAACGGGTTAATAATTTAGACAAAATGCTCTGATGGATCTAGCATAGAACTCACCGTGATGATGCCCCGAGATAGTTAGAGGGAAATAAGTGGATAATATGTCTGGCTAGGATTGGTTACACCGTAAGGGTTAGTAAGTTAGACACGACTTGTTTTGTCTCCAAGGAGATCAATCTATCTGACTAGGATTGTCAGCCCAAAAGGGTTAGTAATTCATACAAGGTTTTATTGTAAGTGGTTTCAATATTGTTATACTGATGATTGCTGATATGTTTGCTTTAGTATTATACTGATGATTGCTAAGATTATTGCTTTAGTATTGTTATACTAATGATTCCTGCGATGTTTGCTTTAGTATTTTTATACTGAATACTGCTGAGATGTTTTCTTTAGTATTGTTATACTGATGATCGCCGATATGTGTTCTTTAGTATTACTATACTGATGATTGTTGAGATAGTTTCAATGTTGTTGCACTGATGACTAGTGATTGTTGATTATTGAGATAGTTTTAGTGTTGTTACACTGATGATTGTTGATTGTTGAGATGATTGCCGAGATGGTTTCAGTATTCCTATACTGATGTAGCAAGATTAGTATTTTAATACTGATGTTGTTTAGATGATTGTTGAGATAGTTTCAGTATTCCCATACAGATATGACAGATTCAGTATTTTTCATATTGATGTTGATGTGGAAAGCTCAGTATTTTCATACTGATGTTGATGTGGCAGGTTCAGTATTTCTATACTGATGTTGATAAGACAATTTCAATATTTCTATAATGATGATGTTGATCATTTGTATGTTGATGATATGGTTATGGTACCAACACCTTGTGTTGATGATTTTGATATGGTTGTGGTAACAACACCCTTTGTTGATAATGATGATGTGGTTGAAGTCACAACACTTTGTGTTGATGATGATGATGTTGTTTCAACATTTTTATGTTGATGATGATGATGATATTCCAACATCTGTATGCTGATAATGCAGATGATGATATAGCATTTATTGATGATGTTTCTTTAGCACTAACATGCTAATGATGTTGTTGTTGTTTCAGTATTCACCTACTGATGATGAAGAGTGTTAGCACTCAGAATGATAACCAAGGTTGTAGAAGGTAAATACCAAGGTAACAACAGAACCACTTTAAGAAATGAATTTGGATTCCTCCTTTCTAGAGAGGGATCTCTCACTGATTTTAATAGGGCCATATATAAAATGAAATAAAGTTTCATATTGAATTAGTGGTTGAGACAAGGTAAGCATACATTGGGATATGGAGTCACAAATATCCTTATGAAATACATAACTGTTTGCAGGTGAAATTATACAAAGGCAAGGTAGCACTTAGTTACAGTAAAAAAGAAGTTTTTCTAGTGATAAAGAAGGAACAAGAACAATCCATAAACATAGAGTACCTAAAAGATGAATTCTGCATTGAATTTGGAAGGAAAGATTGATGAATACTTGAAACAATAGCTAGAGCATAACAATATGAATTCTGAACTATTACACACTTATTTCAGATATGAAGAAAACATAATGGAAAGTTTAACAAGAAGGACATGCACATACGACATGAAATAACATATTGTAACTATGAAATACACATGAATCTTTGCAGCAATAGGCCAACATTCGAGATTGAAATTTTATTAACGATATATCATAACAATGCATAACAAAAAATCTCACGTGTTCCAACCCCGTCTTCCTCTATTGAAGGTATATTTATAGTGTCATAGGCCCCCGAGACCAACCTCGAAATAGAGAAAAAAATAGTCACATCATGGGAATGAAAATCCTAACAAATGGTGATCTAGAAGATTTTCCATGATCATAAACCAAATAGAAAAGCACGCTTGAACATACATGGTAGATCAGTTTGAGAATTTCAACAATTGGAAACCAAGCTCGCTTGATGATAATGACATTTCAGAGCACCTTTTGACGAATTGCAACAACTTCAAATCTATGAGTGCATCTTCACCTGTGAAATTGATTATGGAAAGTTGATATTTTAATAAAAAAATGATAAGGAGACACGTGTATGACCCTTCTTTCTTTATAAAATTCCACCGAATTCTGGAGAATTAAATCAATGACACTTTGAACTAGCATAATTTTTCTCTGTCGTGGACCTAGATCAAACCTTGACTTGAGCTGTCGAAACCTGCACCTTGTACCCAGTTTCATTGATTTTAAAAGTTTGTTTGTCCTTGCATGTTAAATCCATGAAATCAACCTCTATCATTGATCTCCCCTCATCCTCAATCCTGGACATTGAAATATGTAGGCCTTTAAATGATTCCACAGATATGGAAAGCTATTTTCTTCGTGTAAGTTAGATCAGTAGAATCAATCTCCACTGTTGATCTGATATCAAGGGTGATCCGGGTCATTGAATGTTATGGGGCCTACCAAGTTCCGCATATTGGGGAATCTATTTATCTTGTGTGCATGTTTACCTTTTCTGCAATGTCGATCTCATTAAGATTCATTCTCAGCCATTGATCTAAGGTCAAGCTGTGGGGTGCAGAAAATGGAAAGCGAGATCTCTTCTTTTACGATGCTAAATTTTATGTTTCCACCTTTCGCCTTCTCATTCCTTTCCTCACCATTGATATGTGTGGGATCCCCCTGAACTGTAGATATTTTTGGATCATGGAATGCATAAGTTCAAACCTTTTACAACCAAATTGTTGTGTTTCCACCTTCTACCCTTCCAACTCTGCCATTTTGCGGTGAGACCATTTCAGACCATTGATCCTATGCCAAAAATTTTCGGATCACAGAATGCGTAACTTCACCTTTTCATGACCAGACTTTTTTATATTTTCATTTTCCAATATCTTCCCTCCTTCTCCTTTTTGAGCCATTGATCTTCATGGAAACTCTCCAGACCGTCAATCTGGAAGAAAGCGGAAAATAGGATTCCATTCTTTTTTCTAGCCAAACTGCTTCATTTATGCTTTCCAATGTTTTCCTTTCCTCCTTTTTCTTTCCACACCATTGATCTGTGTGGGAGATCTCTAAACCATAGATTTTGTGGATCATGAAAAGCGAGATTTCAAATTTTCACGATAAAATCCTTTTGTACTTCCGCTTTCCGATCTCTACCCTTTGTTCTTTTCTGAGTCATTGATCTTTGGAGGAATCGCTCTGATTCATTGGATCTCGAACTACAAAAAACAGAAATTGGGATTTTAACTTCTTCAAAATTCAACTTTGATCCTTCCGCTTCTCTGAATCGTTGATCTTCGGTGGAAACATTCTGAGCCGTCAGATCTCGGACTGCGGAAAGAAGAAGTTGAGATTTGAAATTGTTAGGATTATTAATCCTCCCTTGTATAATTTGGTCATTTGTCTATATCATGAGTCATGTCTAAATTGGGAGTCCATCCAGTCTATTTTTAGTCACTAGCACCATTGGGTCCACTTGGCCTAATTGGGGCACATGTTGCAATTACTAAAGTGTGGGGAACACTAATTGAGGCCTAATACCACTTATTTTACTTGGATGCATTAGTTTAGGAGCCTCCTAGATCAATTCCTATAATTTGGGAGCCACTGGGAGTGCTGACACCAACCTTCAGCAGTTGAGTTCAGTTAGTGACTAGTCAAGTTGAGTTAGGAGTCAGTTACATTCAGTTCTAGTCCTTTACATTTAGTTAGCGCTAGGTTTGCATGGATGCATGCATGAGAGGCACATTTCTCACCTACCACAGTCAGTTAGAATCATTCAACACTGAAGTAGAAGTTTTGTTTTAGAACTCCATTGAACTCCGGTAATGGTTTAGACAAGGTCAGTTAACTATTGAGTCCTTCGACAGTGAGTTAGACAAGGTCTTAGTTACCTATAGTGAAGTAGAGTCTAATCAATTCAAATTTCCTCAAGTGGATTGGAATTGGATGTGATTATTTAAGCCATTGCACTTCATTGTAATAATGATCTAATTACTCTTTGATTAATGAAAAGCGTTCATAGCTGCAATCCATTTTTTGCACTGTTTCATTCTTCAATAACTGAGTAAATTGTGTGATCTATCCTATGAGTTGTGTGTTTGTACACAGATCTATGTGATCAATTTAATATGGTATGTGAGTTGTGTGTTTGTCCATAGATATATGTGCTCAATTTAATATGGTATCAGAGCCTCTATGGACAAGGAACTTCT
The DNA here is from genome assembly GCA_001517045.1 of Pseudotsuga menziesii. Taxonomy (NCBI): domain Eukaryota; kingdom Viridiplantae; phylum Streptophyta; class Pinopsida; order Pinales; family Pinaceae; genus Pseudotsuga; species Pseudotsuga menziesii. The sequence continues at coordinate 216,909 of LPNX010410563.1, forward strand.
CCTCCTCAGATCTCTAGCTGGATCATTTTTTTGAGCAATTTGCTCCATTCCTACTCTGCACCAGAAGCAGAAGGTTTAGCACTTAATACCCCAAGTAAATGAATTGTTGATCAAGATTGATTGATCAATTATGATGGGTGTGATGAAAACATGAAATGTGCAGGTAGTCGACCTTACTTTGTCTTTTGTATATTTGTAGGTACAACTTCAAATGGCTTCATCAATTTTGGATTCATTAGTTCCTCTTCTCACCCTATCCAGAAACTATTCAGAATGGAAGATGAAGATGATTGCATCTCTGAAGAGACAAGATCTCTATGAGGTGTCTATTGGACTTGGTGAAGAGTCCTTTGAGAGAAAAGATGTCTGGCTAAATGAATGTGATGCAGCTTATGGAACAATGTATATGGCCACTTATCCTAGCATGCGCTACCTCAAAATGTTTGTTAAAAACCCAAAGGATCTCTGGAAAATATTGGATATAACCTTTGGAAGGATTGATGAGGATCATAATAGCACTTTGGAGAGAATATTAAGAACCATAAGCATTCTAAATCCAAAATTCTTGGCCTCCACTCTCTTTGATGAAGTTTTTCAAGATGAAGAAGAAGTTGAAGCTTCTACACAGTCAATTCGAATTGAAGATAGTCTCCTCACAGTGAATCCTTCTCCTGATGCTTTAGAAGTTTATGATATCTCTGATATCTCATGTCCTCATATGGATGAAACAGAAGAATACATTCGAATCTTTGATATTGAAGAAAAATACTGCTGCACTTCCATGCAAACATTCACCTGTGATTTTCCTTTGAATTCTATGCAAAATGTGCTAGTAATTGCTTGCAAAAGTGAAGAGAAATTTGATTTTTCTCCCTCTAATGTTGCTTCTAGTGTGAAAATATGTAATAAATTGGATATTTTGGAAGAAATATCAGATTACCAGAGTGATCCATTTGCTCCCCATGATCTAGATTTTCCAGCAAATTCCTGCAGGATTGCATGCACCGAAATTCAGAATTTTGAAGAAGAAGAAAGTTGTGCATCCACCGTCTCGGTTGACTATTTCTTTGGATCTGATATGAAAATTATTGGATCTGATATGATTTTATTTAGATCTGATCTGATATTTATTGGTTTAGAATTTCAGGTTCATAAGCTTTTAGTACCGCTTGTAGCTGTTCTCATCAATTTTGAGAAGAAACAACTACCACAAGTCTCCTACAAAACTGCTGCTGGGGATTTGATTTCATTTCACAGTTTTGGATCTCTTGTGAACTTATTTAGATCTGATTTAATTTCTGATATGATATTATTTGTTTCAAATTTTAAAATCCAAGAGCCTTCAGTCATGCTTGTAGCTTCTCTCACCAATTCCGGTGTGAAAAATCAAATACCACACTTTCTCTTAAAAACTGCTGATGGGGATTTGGTGTTAGTTTCCTCTTATGAGGTTGCTGATATTTTATTATGTGATTCATTAGATATTTAAGAAGATATATCAGACTATGGAGCTCAAACATTCACTCTCAACATTCCGAGTGCTTCTCTACCATTGATCACATGCTCATCTCCTCACAGAACTGGTAAATAGGAAGATTTTCTGCATCCGCCTAGACACTTGCTCCTAACACTTGGGGATATTTTTACCACTCATGGTTTTATGTTCATGGATGAAACATATCAGTTTTTTGAGTGTTTCTCACATGTTTTGAATCCTTAAGAACATTTTCTCATTTATTAGTTGACTTCAGTTGCTCTATATGGGTCCAGTCTTCATCCAGCAGCTGTCTATATTTCTGATTTAGTTGAGCATATCATTATTATTCCAATGAGGAATATTTATCTAGACATAATCATGGAGAGGTTCACATGCCAGGCCCCAGAATACCTGTGCATAGAAGAACCAAATTGATCCTGATTCTACCTGCTTAATTAGAGGGGGGGCTTTTTTCCCATGTGGTTTTTTCTCCGGCTCCTTGTATTGAGCAGTTACTTTACTTTACTTGATGTAATGGGTGACCTATGCTCTTAGTTACCAGGGCCCATAGATTGTCCAAGTTAGCATTTAGGGGGGGTGTTAGGATTATTAATCCTCCCTTGTCCAATATGGTCATATGTCTAAATCAGAAGTCATGTCTAAATCGGGAGTCCATCCAGTCTATTTTTAGTCACTAGCACCATTGGGTCCACTTGGCCTAATTGGGTCACATGTTCCAGTTACTAAAGTGTGGGGAACACTAATTGAGGCCTACTTCCATTGATTGCACTTGCATGCATTAGTTTAGGAGCCTCCTATATTAATTCCTACAATTTAGGAGACACTGGGAGTGCCGACACCAATCTTCAACAGTTGAGTTTAGTTAGTGACTAGTCAAGCTAAGTTAGGAGTCAGTTACATTCAGTTCTAGTCATCAGTCAACACTGAAGTAGACCCTTGAGTTGTGTTTTAGAACTCTGTTGAACTCCAGTAATGGTTTAGACAAGGTCAGTTAACTATTGAGTCCTTCGACAGTGATTTAGACAAGGTATTAGTTACCTATAGTCAAGTAGAGTCTAATCAATTTGAATTTCCTCATGTGGATTCGAATTGCATGTGGCTATTTAAGCCATTGTACTCCATTGTAATAATGATATAAGTACTCTTTGATTAATGAAAAGCATTCACTGCTGCAAGCCATTTTTTGCACTGTTTCATTCTTCAATAACTGAGTGAATTGTGTGATCTATCCTATGAGTTGTGTGTTTGTCCATAGATCTATGTGCTCAATTTTATAGAAATTTCATAACCAAGTGTTTTTCCTTTTTTGCTTCCACCTTTTTGCTGGACCTTTGATCTATGGTGGAAACTCTCTTGACCATAGATCTTGGATTGAGAAAAGCGGAAGTTGGGTTTTATCATTTTTCACTATCAAAACTTGTTTTTTCCACCTTTTCGCTCCTGATTTTGCTTTGTTGAGAATGATTTTCGGCCTTTCCTCTTCTGCGCTGCACATCTAGGTCATACATTCCCTGTCATCATTCTACTAGGATCAGACTTCTTCATTTACATGCATGTTTAAGGTCAAAAACCAGAATTTTTCAAGTATTTGGCATTTCTTATCTAGAAATGTCCCTTCAAACATCTGCAAACCCTCATCAACATTCTTTAAGGTCTTATGATATGAAAATTTAAAAACCTTATTCCTCCGTTTACTGGCTGAATCCCTTACAAATTACTTGGCCAAAAAATGGTGCTAACAGCTGGCTCCAACTAGGGATTCCATCCTCCCTGCAAGTTAGCAAAGAACCCCATAGACCAGGTGCCAAATCCATTGGGCTGTTCCCAAATTTTCAGACCTTAAACTTCTTATTTTTGTTTTTTTCTATAAGTAAAAATAAAGAAAAAATAGAAACATGGATACCCCTTTAGATCTTAGGGCCTTCTCTTCGAGATTCAAATCCTTTGGCTCACCATTTGTACTGTTTGAAAAGTAAAGAAATATATACACTATGATACAAAACTTACCTCCTCCTTCAAAACAAGTAATGTTTGAGAAACTATACATTGACTGTACCTCCTTTCAGATGATACCCATCTTGATGCTGCAGAATGAACACATTGCCACCTCTGTATGATACAATGATATAAGGACCTACCTACATGTGATCAACTTCCCATGTTTATCTTCCCTAGGAGCATCGCACTTCAAAACCAAATCCTCAATCTGGAATTGTTCTTCCTTTACCTTCCTATCAAAAGTGTTCTTCATCATTTCTTGATATTTTTGCACTTTACCATAGGATTTGTCCCTGAACTCATTCAATTCTATGATCTGATTTATTCTTCTTTGCATATGATTTGGTTCATCCTGTTGTTCCTATAATAACTTCATGACTGACACTCCCAAAGATGCTAGAAAAACCACCTCAGCTCCATATACTAATTGAATGGCGACATCCAATTTCCCTTTTTGTGTTGTTTCTGTCAACCCACAAAGCATATTTCAGCTTTGTATTCCAATCTCTTTTGTTATCTTCCAACAACTTCTTAATGATTCTCACTAGGATTTTGTTTGAAGATTCAACCAGTCCATTACCCTATGGGTAGTATGCAGTAGAATTATTGAGACTAATATGATACTTGTGACAAAAACTTATCATTTTCTTAGATTTAAAAGTAGGTGCATTGTCTATCACAATCCTTTTGGGACAACCAAATCTAGCCAACATATTCTCTTCCAGAAAATCCATAATTACTGCATCTGTGGCCCTTCTTGTAGGTACTGCTTCAATCCACTTAGTGAAGTAGTCAGTTGTTTTTAGGATCCATCTATGTTGTCATGAAGAATTTGAATTTATTTCCCTAATAAAATCTAGTCCCCACTGATCCAAGGGGTCATTCATCTTTAAAAGTTACAATGATCCAATAAGAATAAATGGTATAATGGTTAAATGGTAACACCTGCGATGTTTTGTGCACGGTCCAGTAAAAATATCCGGCGGTTATAACGTCCATTACGCAGCTAGTCTGGCGGTGAGGCATCACCATATCGTGTAACAGTTGTGGAAAAAAAAACGAACACAAAATATAAGGATCGGCGGGGCTCACAAGCATTTCCCCTTCCGCAACGGTGGGGCTCACAAGCCTTTTCCCTTCCGCAACGGCGGAAAATTAAAGGACGGGTCGGAAGTCGGAGCGATAGTGGAACGGGAGCCGCAACGGCGGATAGATAAAGGATATCGCGGTCCGCAACGATGGGCACAATCTTGATCAGAAGGATAATGCTTCCGGCAGCCGCAACGACGGAAGCCCAAGACTTACGGAGTGACGCAAACCACGACGCGAGGTTTGAAAAGTCAAATCGGGAGACTTTACCATATGCCGTCCGCAACTGCGGGAACCAAAGTAACAAAAATTCCAAATCAAACACTGCAATGCGCACGGAATAGCTTATTTGTAACAGTTTGGCAAAATTTTCTTGGCAGTTATGCCACAGTTGGGATAACATTGAAAGGATATGAACAACCTGATGCAACGGTTTCAAAAATATGGAAACCACTTGTTGTTATAAATGAGTGGGCATTTGGCAGGAGAAGGGAAACAGTCGCATTTTCTTTTACGTTTTGGCTCCTTTGTAACAACAAAAATGAGATATAAAGAGGAACCAGGGATGGTTCCAAAGGGGGGACTCAGTTTGTTGGGAGCACAATGCAATGTTTTCTCTGTGATGAGAAGCTTGGAGAGAGCATTTTGCTATTCCTTTTGAAGTCGACTATTCTCAGTTATAACTTGGCTTCTTTTGACTGTTGAAGTCCAGTTTTGTAACTTTCAGAGAGGAGGTCTTGAAGACTTTACTGTTAATGTCCAGTTTCTGTGATTAGTCCAGAACCATTTGTACCATTTTAAGAGAGTAATTGGATCGGTACCCATTGGAGAGGGACCCGGAGACGTAGCCTAGTGGAGGGGGTGAACTCCGTTATCAACTTCTATTGGTGACTCTGTTTCTGTGTTTTTCTTCCTTGTATCTGTCTATCAGTGTTGTGGTTTTCATTCATGTCCTGAGCATTTAATTTCTGTTCATGCTGTTCCATTAATTAACCTGTTGATCGCATTCTTTTACAACAAAATTTTAATGCACTAAATTTGAGGTCCTACGGATCCTATTTTGGTATCAGAGCTGGTTTACTATTGTGCAAGTTTGTGAATGCTTACTAGGTCCAGGTCAAAGGTTGGTGAAGGAGAATTAGTTGAAGGAGATCTTGAGATTGGCTCCAGGAGAACATTCTCAAGAACCATGTCTTCTCCACGAGGGGAAGAAGAAGGACATACAGAACGAGAAAAAATTGTCATTTTTGAAACTGAGTTTCTAGAGGCTTTTATGAGCATGAAATCCATGATGGAAATTCTACTCGATGAGTGAGCAGAAAGGAAGAAGAAAGAAGAAGGATATTCATCCAAAGATGCAGAAGTAAAGCCGAAAGAAAAGGGTAAAGGAGTAGGGGGTGATGGTGATCCTCATGACACTAAACAGAATTTTTCTTCTTCTCATACTTCTCATTCAAATAATGCAAGTTCTAATATGCCTTATTTCAAATTGGATGTAAAATTTGAATTACCTATTTATAATGGAGATGTAGATGCTGAAAAATTGGACAATTGGATCAAGCAGCTTGAAGTATATTCCAGGGTGTAGGGCATTAATGATGACCCTTCCAGGATTCAATTGGCCACTTTGAGAATGAGTGGAATGGCTCTTACTTGGTGGGAGATCAAGATTCAACAAGATCTTCGAAAGAATGGTAGAATTATTTCAGTTTGGAATGAATTCATCGAAGTATTAAGAAAGCAATTTTATCCTTTAGGTCACATGCAGCAATTAACCATGAATTGGCAAATGTTTAGACAAGATAAAGGACAAAGCATTCAAGATTATACTCATGAATTCAGAAAAAAGGCTATTGCATTGAATGTTTCGTTAGATACACAGGAAACTATTCTTAAGTACATTGGTGGCATGCATTCTTATTTGAAACATACTTTGTTGTTGTTTAATCCCAGTAATTTGGATGATGTATGTGTTCAAGCTACCCATTTAGAAGCCATGGGTAAGCATGCTAATGATACTTTTGTGAAGAAGTCATTTAAATTTGACAGCAAATCAAAAGGTAAAGATAAGGGGAAAAAGAAGATGGCTACTGTTAAGAAAGAGGGTGAAAATCCTACGTGTTCGCATTGTCAGAAGGGACATGATGTCTCTAAGTGTTGGAAACTTCATCCGGAGTTAAGGCCAAAGAAGTACGGAGGAAACAAAGATAAAGGAAAAGCAAAGCTACTGCAACAGTTATTCAAGACTTGGGATCCGAATCAGGCGATGAAACAAAGGTTACAACTATCAGAATCCAAGGTAAGGATAAAAGTATCTCACTTCCCACTGATGCACAATCAAGTTCTAGTGCAAGTACAAGTCTGCCATCTACTTCTACGCAAAATGATAAATATAGAAGTGCACTGTTTCACGTTCATGTCATTGCAAATCACACAAAGATTGATACATTGTTTGATAGTGGTTCACAAGTAAATCTGATATTAGAAGAAGTGGTTAAGAAATTGCATTTAGTTACTGTGCCTCATGAAAAGCCCTATCCTCTCAGTTGGGTTACTAATGATACACGATTACAAGTTACAAGGAATTGTGTATTAAAATTTGCAATTACTGAAAAGTTTAGGGATGAGGTAGAATTGGATGTAGTACCACTTGACATTTGTGGAATTGTACTTGGGAGTCCATATTTGTATGACCAAAAAGCAGTCTTTTATAGAGAGCAGAATAAATATCATCTTTTTAAAGAAGGTATGGAATATATTGTACGAGCACATAAGATAAAAACCAATCTAGCAATAGTCTCTATAGGACAAATGAAGAGGTTGGTAAATGCTAGTAAGAATTTTGTGTTGATGATGGTTAAGATGAAAAATGATGAAGTCTCTAAATCTTTTGAAGAATGTGACCCTAAGCATAAATCTGAACTGATTGACATCATTTCTGAGTATGATGATTTGTTTCAAGATCCAAAGGGGTTACCACCGAAGAGAGAGATTCAACATGAGATGAATTTGCAGCAGGATGTGCCACTCCTGAACATAGCCATGTACCGGATGTCTGTAATGTAGAACGAGGAAATCAAGAAGCAGGTTCAGGAGCTGATTGAGAAGGGGGTCATCCGGCCCAACACTTCTCCTTGCGGCTCTCCTATATTCTTGGTTTCGAAGAAGGATGGGTCTTGGAGGATGTGCATTGACTATAGGTCCCTTAACAAAATCACCATTAAAAACAGGTATCCTCTTCCTCGCATTGATGATTTTCTTGATCAATTGAAACATGCAACTTATTTTACAAAATTGGATCTGTGTAGTGGGTATCATCAAATCCGTGTTGCTGAGCATGATGCTTGGAAAACAGCGTTTAAAACAAAACAGGGTTTGTATGAATGGCTTGTGATGCCTTTTGGGCTCTGTAACGCACCTGCTACTTTCATGCGGGTCATGAATGATGTCTTTCGTTCATTCATTGATGATTTTGTAATTGTATATCTAGATGATATCCTTGTGTTTAGCAAGACTTGGGAAGAGCACATTGTCCATGTGAAGAAAATTTTAGATGTACTGAGAAAGGAAAATCTTTATGTTAAAATGTCTAAATGTGAATTTGCTAAAACTTCTTTAGTATATCTAGACCATATTATTGGTGGAGGCCACCTGCGAGTGGACCCAGCCAAGGTTGCTGTCATTGTAAACTGGCCACGGCCTAACACAGTTACTGAAATCAAAAGTTTTCTGGGTGTGGTTCAGTATTGGAGGAAATTCATTTCTGGGTTTTCTTCCATTGCTGCTCCATTACATGCGTTGACAAGCATTAAAGAAATTTTCCAGTGGGGAGGAAAGCATCAGAGAGCCTTCGACACTTCAAAGGAAAAGATTAGCACAGCACCAGTTCTGACATTGCCAGATTTGCAGCAGCCATTTGAGATCAAAACCGATGCCAGCGGGTTTGCCATGGGAGCAGTTTTGATGCAAGGAAGGAAGCCAGTTTGTTACCATTCAGAGACATTCTCTACTGCTGTAAGTAACTATCCAACCAATGAAAAAGAATTGTATGCTTTAGTATAGAGTGTGAAGAAGTGGAAACATTATATCATGGGAAAAGAGACAGTCATACATACTGATCATCAACCACTTCAATATTTACAATCTCAAACTAAAATACAACAAAGTAGGCATTTAAGATGGATGGGGTTCTTACAACAGTTTCATCTCGTCATTAAGTACAAAAGGGGAATTCATAATAAAGTAGCAGACATGTTATCAAGGCCACCTATGAATGCTTCAATCATTCTTCAAAACAGTTCATTAACACATGAAAGTTATATTGAACAGTATGCAGAAGATACAGATTTTAAGAAAGTATATGCATCACTTATACATGGTAAACATGAAGAGAACTATTATGTGCATAATCAAATTTTGTGTCATCTTGGTAAACTCTGTATTCCAGAGAAAGAAAGAGTGCATGTGATTCGAGAAGCACATATTTCATTAATTGTGGGACATTTTGGAGTAAGTAAAACATTGTCTGTATTGCAGAGCCACTGCTATTGGCCTCAAATGTAAGAAACTGTAGCTAAATATATAAGAGGTTGTGTTATGTGTGCAACAAGTAAGCCTAGCAATAGGAAATTGGGTTTGTACACTCCTCTTCCAGTTTCTTCTCGTCCTTGGGAAAGTATTTCTATGGACTTTGTAGGGGGACTACCTATGTCTAGAAAAGGGCATGATTACCTATATGTTGTTGTGGATAAATTCAGCAAAATGTGTATCTTAATGCCATGTAACAAGCAGATCACTGCTAAACAAACAACTCTTTTATTCTTTCAAAATGTTTGGGTACATTTTGGGTTGCCCATGTCTATTATATCTGATCGAGATTCCTGGTTCTTGGGAAAATTATGGTCAACTTTATGGGATCTTATGGATACCAAACTAAAGAAAAGTACAGCTTTTCATCCATAGACCGATGGGAAAATAGAGGTAGTGAACAGAATAGTGGTTCAGCTACTCAAAGGATATTGTAGTAAACATCCTAAACTTTGGGATGAGCATTTGCAGTATATACAGCATGCTTACAATCACACAGTTCATTCTTCCACGAAAAGATCTCCTTTTGAAACTTGTTTTGGTTATCTGCCAAAAACACCAATGGACTTCTCTTTTGGCAAAGATGCAGTGGATGGACATCATGACGCAGATAAATCTTTAAAGTTCATTTAGAGAATCCAAGCAGTGTAGCAGGCAGTTCAAGAACAGTTGGAGAAGAGCCATGCCAAGTACAAAACCAGGCATGACAAGCATCGAATTAATCATCAATTTCAGGTTGGTGACCGAGTTTGGTTACATATCACCAAAGAAAGGATGAAAGGTGAAGGCAAAAATCTTAAGCCTATCAGGTATGGTCCTTTTGAGATCTTGGAAAAGATCGGTACTAATGTTTTTTGCTTGAATTTACCTCCATACATGCAAATTTATTCAGTTATCAATGTTGAGAATCTTAAACTGTATGAGCCTCCTATGATCATGGATGAGGAAGTTAACATATAGATTCCTTCAGTTGATGATTTGGCACTTGAATATATGAGAGAGTTGCAGGATGATGTTATCCTTGACAGAAATGTAAGTACTTCACGAAGGGGGAATGCTGAGTACCTTCGAGTGGGGCTGAAAGGAATGCATCCTAGCAAAGCAAGATGGATGCTGATTGAGAAAGTGAGGGAGCTATACCCTCACTTACTTGCAGAATAATTCAGTATTTTGGTGGTCCAAAAGCTCTCCAATGGGGAGGAATGATCCAGGGGGTCATTTGTCTTTAAAAGTTACACCGATCCAATAAGAAGAAATGGTATAATGGTTAAATGGTAACACCTGCGACGTTTTGTGCACAATCCAGTCAAAACATCTGACAGTTATAATGTCCATTGCGCAGTTAGTCTGGCGGTGAGGCATCACCATATCATGTAACAGTTGTGGAAAAAAAAAACGAACGCAAAAATATAAGGATCGGCGGGGCTCACAAGCATTTCCCCTTCCACAACGGCGGGGCTCACAAGCCTTTTCCCTTCCGCAACGGCGGAAACTTAAAGGATGGGTCGGAAGTCGAAGCGATAGTGGAAATGGAGCCACAACGACGGATAGATAAAGGATATCGCGGTCCGCAACGATGGGCACAATATTGATTAGAAGGATAATGCTTCCAGCAGCCACAACGGCAGAAGCCCAAGACTTACGGAGCGACACAAACCATGATGCGAGGTTTGAAAAGTCAAATCAAGAGACTTTACCATATGCCGTCTGCAACTGCGGGAACCAAAGTAACAAAACTTCCAACTCAAACATTGCAATGCACATGGCACGGCTTATTTGTAATAGTTTGGAAAAATTTTCTTAGCAGTTATGCCACAATTGGGATAACATTGAAAGGATATGAATAGCCTGATGCAATGGTTTCGAAAATATGGAAACCACCTGTTGTTATAAATGAGTGGGCATTTGGCAGGAGAAGGGAAACAATCGCATTTTCTTTTACGTTTTGGCTCCTTTGTAACGACAAAAATGAGATATAAAGAGGAACCAGGGATGGTTCCAAAGGGGGAGACTCAGTTCGTTGGGAGCACAGTGCAACGTTTTTTCTGTGATGAGAAGCTTGGAGAGAGCATTTTGCTGTTCCTTTTGAAGTTGACTATTCTCAGTTATAACTTGGCTTCTTTTGACTGTTGAAGTCTAGTTTTGTAACTTTCAGAGAGGAGGTCTTGAAGACTTTACTGTTAATGTCCATTTTCTGTGATTAGTCGAGAACCATTTGTACCATTCTAAGAGAGTAATTGGATCGGTACCCATTGGAGAGGGACCCGGAGACGTATCCTAGTGGAGGGGGTGAACTCCATTATCAACTTCTGTTGGTGACTCTGTTTCTATGTTTTTCTTCCTTGTATCTGTCTATTAGTGTTGTGGTTTTCATTCCTGTCCTGAGCATTTAATTTCTGCTAATGCTGTTCCATTAATTAACCTGTTGATCGCATTCTTTTACAACAAACTTTTAATGCACTAAATTTGAGGTCCTACGGATCACCCACTGCTGAAAAGGTGCTTCTACTGATATTGGATTTAGAGGGAGTGGAACGAATTTGTTCTTACCGTCAAAGATATGGAATTGGTGACATGTAGTAGTCTCATTTTAAACATCTAAAAACATTGAAGGCCAGTAAAAAACAACTCTCAAAATCTTATTTGTTGTCACTTTCCATGAACGATTCCCACCACAATCTCCCTTGTGAAATTCATTCATAGTCTTCTTAGATTCATTCTCCAAGAGGCAATTGAGAAAAACACCACCAGGATCTTTCCAATAAAGGTATTGATTCGAAATAAAAAACTCGGCATATTTCAACTTTAGTGACCTTGCTCTTGTTTTTCTTAACCCTGCAGGAGCCTGTAAATTTTGCAACACATACACAATATTAGAATACCATGGATACATAGAGAAATCGGGCATTACTTGCACCCCTGTATCAAGTTGATTTGAATGACTGGTCAAGAAATATAGCTGCAAGGATTCACAGTTGGAATTTGTCATTGTATTTGCAAGTCCTTGTCCTTTAATCAACTTGGTGGGCCTAATTTCAATGTCATACTCTACTAACACAGTAATCCATTTTGCTCTTTTCCCCTCTGGATCTGGTTGTGTGAGGATCCTCTTCACTACATTACTAGGAACATAAGCAATGATAAGAGAATGAAGAATATAAACTCTAAAATATTTCAAATATTTAATTAGAGCATATGCTTGTTTTTCCATAATTTCATATTTCAATTCTCCATATCTTAACACTTTGTAAATAAGGCTATAAGATGTTTGACATTCATATTGTTTCTCTGTAACAATACTCGAGTAATAGTGTGATCAGAAGCATATAAAAATATTAGAAAATATTTGTTAAGATATGGAATTACCAGATCTGGGGCTTCCGTGATAGCCTGTTTAATATCTTTGAAATATCTCCATGCATATATTGTCCACTTTATCTCATGGTCCTTCTTTAGTATATTAGTGATATTCATTAATATCGCAACAAAACTAGGAATAAAGCTTCTAAAAAATTTTACATGTACAATGAATGATTGCACTTCCTTTTTACTTATTGGCTCCTCAACCTTCAGGATTGCACTGATTCTCTCTAGATCAATCTTTATACCATTCTTTGAAATAATGTGCCCTAACAATTTTCCTTCCTCCAATGTAAAATTTGATTTTCTGGGGTTTAGTGATATTTCATACTTTTTACATTTTAGAAAAACTTTATCTAAATGCTTAATATGCTCCTTGTCAGATCTTGAGTACACAATGATGGCATCCATGTAGACAACCACAAATTTATCCTTTTCATCTACAAAAGCAATGTCCATGGCGTGCTGGAAAGTAGACCCTGCATTCATTAGATCAAAAGGAATTTTGGCATACATAAATGTTCCCCATGGTGTAGTAAAGGCAGTATTTTATTTACCCTCAGGAAACACTTTGATATGATTGTATCCTAATAAACCATCCATAGTTGAAATCCTTTTATATCCCACCACTTTATGCAAAATATGTTCCATTTTAGGCAAAGGGTAATTATCCTTCAAATATACTTTGTTAAGATTTCTGAAATCTATGCAAAGCCTGATTTCACCACTCTTTTTTCTAATAGGAACCAAATTTGCAACCCATTTGGAAAATCTCAGAGTCACGATAATCTTGGCATTGAATAATATTTTAATTTATTTCTCAATAACATGCAGCAACATTGGATTAACTCTTCTCAATTTTTTCCTGAAAGATTTCTCACCAGGTTTTATTGGGATTGTATGTTGTATGATAGAAGTATCATACTCTTTAAGGTCTTCATAACTACAGGAAAAGACATCACTGTATCTTTTCATCAAATTGATATAGTCTTCTATTTCTTTGACAGACAAGTTTTTTGACAGTTTTATGATCCGTGGATTTTCTTCAATTCCCATGTTTCTGTCTTCAACAACATCATCAACAGGTTTTACTTTTGGATCTCTAGCAACATCATTTTGATAAAAAAACCTTTGTAAAGGGATTACGCCTCTGGGGATATGATTACTCTTCAATTGAACTATATCCTTCCCTCCCAGTGAGTTTTTTAACTTTATGTTTTCAACAATTTCTTCTTCATTCTCTTCAACATCTTGGAATTTTTCTAAATTATCATTTTCACTATCTAGCTGAGTATTTACAACTCACCAGAGAGCTCTAAAAATATTTTTATCTGCATATCATCTTCAAATAATTTCTATTATTTGGAATTATCTGGTATGGAGGGTCTATTCACAATATCAACTTTATACTTTCTTTGGCTAACAGTGGGAGTTTTAAATTTTCCAACAACAACAACCAAAGAGTCAACTACCATGTTTTCATATATGGGAATCACTTTGATTTTATGATCTGTAAAATAGTTACCAAAAATATCCGATACCCCATTTCTATAAGCCCTCATTTTGGGATGTTTGGCCCGATAACTATCATTCACCTTGTTTATTACAATCTGTAAATATCCCATGACTTGTAACCTCTTTGCTCCCATATCCTTCAAAGCATTCAATCCTAGTAATAAAGATTCATAGTCTGCCACATTATTGGTACATTCAAAATTTAACTTATATGACAGAGCCTTAAAATCCCCAATAGGAGATGTTATAGCCTGTTTTTGTTTTCCATCTTTTCGATACTTTTATTTATGTTTTGAAGTGTAGTTTTATTCTTTATTCCTAGAAAGTTTTGTTGTTTGGGATAGTTTGAGTTTTTCCCTTTAGCTTTGAAGTTATTTGATTCTTTTTAGTTTATTTTTACAAGTTTTGGTTTGATTTCATGATCAAAGGGCTTATATGGATTGAAAAGGTCTAAAAATAGCATAAAGTTTAAATGAGACTCCTAAACCAAGTTTAAACCCATATCATTAGCCTAATTTTTGCAAATCATTAACCTAGAGTTTCTTGTAGCGCAAGACAAAAACAAATGCACAGAGGCGCTACAAGAAAGTCGTGCAAGTTTAAAATCATGTTTCAACGTTGCGGAGTTTTAGTTCTCTAAAGCACTGACACTGTGGCAACTTAGTGGTTTAAAGTTTCGACGAGGTAGTTGATAGAGCTTCCGATCACCGATCGTGAAGCTAGTGGTCAAAAGCGCTGACACTGCGGTAGCACAGTGGTTTAAAGTTCCGATGAGATAGTTGATAGAGCTTCCGATCGTCGATCACGAAGCTAGTGGTTTATGTCACCGACATTGCGGCATCATAGTTTTTTGAGGTTCCAATGCATTAGAGATTACTGCTTCCGATCGCCGACAAGTTAGTAATGGGAAGTGATTCGTTCAGTCTTTAACTTTCGATCGCCGATGCCGAGAGAGATTAATGTGATGGGAGACGCTGATACTATAGGAACATTCAAATGTTAATAACTGGGACAAGTGTCAATATCATCATGAAGGTGAATCGTGGTATTTTCTTGCAGAAGTGATGCAATAATGATGACAGACCATAATGAGACAAAGGCATTTCAGATCACGTTTTTTCCTGAAGAGCACGTAGAGAAGGTGGAGATTGTGGCGAGAAATTAGTACTTGAAAATTGGAGTTTTGAAACAGAGAATCAATTCACATAGCTAAAGTAGACTATCCAGGAGCTGACTTAGCAAAATAAGGAGGGTTGCAGACTTGGAGGAAAATCATTTGAAATCTAGAAGGAAAGCACGGGCCTTGGAGGGGATTGCTTTACTAGCTGAAGCAGCTGAAGATTTGTAAATTTAGTTAAGAAAGTTAGTTATTAGTTAAGTCTAGAAAGTCATTTTATTTGTTTATAATGATAGTTTAGATTGAACTATTGGATAGATAGCTTAAAAGCAGTTAGGGTTTGGTTATTCAACTGATTTTGAAGGAATAGAATAAATGTAAAAGTCTGCAAGAAGACAACAAGGGGTTCTATTTTTTGCTGACAAGTGGAGGCTATCAGGATTTGTTTATAAGCTAAGTAAAAGACTCTTATGTGTTTTTGAGGACTGAATTATGAAATATATGCACTATATTCCCTTCAGATTATTGACTGGTTTCATTTCTAATTTGTGTTAATTACTCAGTTGGTATATTCATTTCTTGTTTAATGTTTTTATGCTTGAAATGCTTGCTAATTGTGGGTGAAACTCAGTATTGTGTTTATTCTGTTGGATTATGGTTTATATGTTATGCATCTCAGTCATTTAAATGCTCATGATTTAGTGTTTACTTTGGTTTTATGAATGTTTTCCCTCTGGTCTTTAAACTGTTCAACCAAAACCCTAGGAAACCCTATTTTACTTTATTGTGATTTTTGAGATTGTGTTGGCTTGTTCTTCTGTAGTCTGAGAACAAATTCTGGCCCAAACATTTTTGGCGCTATTGTTGGGGACGAAGTTGAAAACCTATTTTCCCCGGGATAGTTATCATTTCAATGGTTTTGAGAGGTGAACTTAAACCAACAAATCTTAAAGACTACTTTTCACTAGTATTTCACAGTGGCTACTAAGGGAGCTATAACAAGAAATAGACCTGGTTCACCTTTACAACTGGGTGTCTCAGACCTAGAACAGATTTTGAAAATAGCTAGGAAAATCAAAAGGTCTCAATCATCCCCAGCTTTATGCAACCCTAATTTATTTAACCTACCGTCACCCTTTCCACTTTTTGAGGAGGAGAAATAAAATCTATCTTGACAAATCGATTGGCAACTCCACTATTTCAATATGCAGAGGCCAAAGTCCATGGAAGCCATTTTGGCTTGAAGGTTTGCACCTTTCAATTTTTTCGATGTTCCAGGTTTTCCATATCCAGTACCTACTATGGATGTTTGGGGAGATTATCTTGCATGGTTTAGAGAAAGAAAAGAGGATAATCCTTCAGATCACCTCATCACGTTTCATCAATATATGGTTCAATTAAATATACAGCTTGAAGATGTGCTCATGAAGATGTTCATGTATTCACTCGAGCAAGATGCACGAGAATGGTATTTTTCTCTTCCTGCTGCTAGCATTACCTCATTGAAAGACTTCCACACATGTTTTCAGAAGCATTGTAAGTATGCGTTCTCAGTTGAATTTTGTTTTAAAGATTGTTGTGAGCTGGCTGATTTTTATAATACAATTTCTGATTCAAAAAATCATGATGATAAGTATAATCAAGGATTGAAAACATATCATGAAGAAGTTGTAGTTTCAGAATTTGTTGAAGATGAAGAGGTAATATTTTTAGATACTGCTATCAAGGAAGAATTCCATGATCATTACGATAATCAAGTTGTTGTTTTAAGTCAGGTTGAAGATTATTCTAGTGATGAGATCAATAGAGATAGTTTGGAATATTCTTATAATTATTTCAACAGTCTTAATAATCATTTGAATGCTAATCTTGTTGAAGATCAATCTCTTGTTCAACAATTTGTTGGAAATCATTGTTGTGTTAAAGATCGGCTTTGTATTGAAGAAAAACACAAACCTTTAGCATCATCATTTGAAATTTCTCAGAATGCTCCACATTATGATGAAGAGATTGGGGTTTTAGGACAAGAATTATGTAATGAATTATATTTTAGTCCATTTTGTTTTGATATTAAAATTGATGAAAGTCAGGCTGTTGACATTTTTTAAGAAATTTCTTATATTCATGGTTATGGTAAATCTGCTGTTCAAAACCAGTATGAAGATGCTCCAATTTTTGATAAATATGATGATGAAATTGAAAAGAAAGACCTAGAAATTTGTGAGGTGTGTGTTATGGCACAATGTGATCAGCAGATTCAGGAATGCATTCAGCCCATTATCCTTGAACAACCAAAGCCAATGTATGATAGTTATCCATTTGAAGACAATGTGGAAAAGGAGGTTCATCTTGTTGACATTATTGATGATACTACTATCAAAAAAATTCTGGAGCAAATTCAGGCTGATCATAATGTCTTTCATCGCCAATGCTTGCTTGATATTCATGGAACAAAATATTCTTATGGACAACCTATCTTTTTCATAGAACAGGAAAAGGTAACTTTTGGAAATTTTTATGATCCAGTAGCAGATTATTTAGAGTCAATGCCAAGTTATAAATATGTTATTTTAGAGACATCATTTTATGAAGGTGAGTACAAGTTGCTAGATCTTTACTCTTCATGTTTTCCAATATTTCTGATTATACATATATTTGGAGTTGGAAGCAAGTTTTGGTGGGTTGATGAAATTTTTGCCTGGTTACATTGGAAATGGGATTACAATTTAATTCAGTAGATGGAAGGTTCCTCAGATACTTTTACAGTATTTGAAGGAAAGAGATTTGAATTTCATTGTATATACCGGTGTGTGAAGGATAAAATAAAGACGCCATATCCCAATGGATATTTTGAAGACTAGTAGGTAGTAGCACATAAGGCACTAGTCTATAGGTTCTTGAAGCCTCATAGGGAGAACTTCATCCGGAAACAAGAGCCAGATGTTATAGCCTATTTTTGTTTTCCATCTTTTCGATACTTTTATTTATTTTTTGAAGCTTATTTTTATTCTTTATTCCTAGAAAATTTTGTTGTTTGGGATAGTTTTAGTTTTTCCCTTTAGCTTTCAAGTTATTTGATTCTTTTTAGTTTATTTTTACAAGTTTTGGTTTGATTTCATGATCAAAGGGCTTATATAAGGCTTATATGGATTGAAAAGGTCTAAAAATAGCATAAAGTTTAAATGAGACTGCTAAACCAAGTTTAAACCCATATCATTAGCTTAATTTTTTCAAATCATTAACCTAGATTTTCTTGTAGCATAAGACAAAAGAAAATGCACAGAGGTGCTACAAGAAAGTCGTGCAAGTTTAAAATTATCTTTCAATGTTGCAGAGATTTAGTTCTCTAAAGAACCAACACTACGACAGCTTAGTGGTTTAAAGTTTCGACGAGGTAGTTGATAGAGCTTCCGATCGCCAATCGCGAAGCTAGTGGTCAAAAGCGCCGACACTGTGGCAGCACATTGGTTTAAAGTTCCGACGAGGTAGTTGATAGAGCTTTCTATCACTGATCATGAAGCTAGTGGTCAAAAGAGCCGACACTATAGAAACACAGTGGTTTAAAGCTCCGACGAGATAGTTGATAGAGATTTTGATCGTCGATCGCGAAGCTAGTGGTTTATGTTGCTGACACTGCGGAAGCATAGTGTCTTGAGGTTCCGATGCATTAGAGATTACTGCTTCCGATGACCAATAGGTTAGTAATGGGAAGTGATTAGTTCAGTCTTGAACTTTTAATTGCCGATGCCGAGAGAGATTAATGTGATGGGAGATGCTGATACCATGGGAACATTCAAATGTTAATCACTGGGACAAGTGTGAATATCATCATGAAGGCAAATCATGGCGGTTTCTTGCAGAAGTGATGCAATAATGATGAGAGACCATAATGAGATAAAGGCATTTCAGAGCACGTTTTTCTTCTTCTGAAGAGCATGTAGAGCAGGTGGAGATCGTGGCGAAAAATTAGTACTTGAAAATCAGAGTTTTAAAACAAAGAATCAATTCACATAGCTAAAGCAGACTATCTAGGAGCTGACTCAGCAAAACAAGGATGGTTGTAGACTTGGAGGCAGATCATTTGAAAGCTAGAAGGAAAGCACAGGCCTTGGAGGGGATTGCTTTACTAGTTGAAGCAACTGAAGATTTGTAAAGTTAGTTAAGAAGTCAGTTATTAGTTAAGTCTGGAAAGTCATTTTATTTTTGTATAATGATAGTTTAGATTGAACTATTCGATAGATAGCTTAAAAGATGTTAGGGTTCAGTTATTCAATTGATTTTGAAGGAATAGGATAAATGTAAGTCTGAAAGAAGACAAAAAGGGGTTCAATTTTTTGTTGACAAGGGGAGGCTATCAGGCTTTGTTTATGAGCTAAGTAAAAGACTCTTATGTGTTTTTGAGGATTGAGTTATGAAATATATGCACTATATGCCCTTCAGATTATTGACTGGTTTCATTTCTAATTTGTGTTAATTACTCAGTTGGTATATTCATTTCCTGTTTAATGTTTTTATGCTTGAAATGCTTGCTAACTGTGGGTGAAACTCAGTACTGTGCTTATTCTGTTGGATTATGGTTTATATTTTATGCATCTTAGTCATTTAAATGCTCATGATTTAGTGTTTACTTTGGTTTTATGAATGTTTTCCCTCTTGTATTCAAACTGTTCAACCAAAACCCTAGAAAACACTATTTTACTTTATTGTGATTTTTGAGATTGTGTTGGCTTGTGCTTTTGTAGTCTGAGAACAAATTCTGGCACAAATAGGAGAGATAATGTATACACCAACACCAGCACCAAATTTTTCCACAAATCCATCAAAATACATGGTCCAGAGATCCTCTTCTTTTTGTTTCTTTTCTAAAGCCTCTTGTGTCTTTGGAAACTCTTCCTCCTCCTTAACTTCAATGGGTGGAGGAATTTCAAGATCACAGGGAAGACCATCATTAAATAAAATCTAAGATCCCAAGTCAGTATACACTAGTACAAGTGATCAATTTTGCCACGAAAAAACGTGGCAATATCCATGGAAAATCGTGGATATTGCCACGTCTAAGTGTTTTTTTTTCCGTGGAAACAATTCCGTCGCAATAGAGACGACCCCTAATTTGCGTTGCAAGAGCGACACTATTCTATATTTCATTATATGTCTAAGCCATCGCTATATCCACACCTGGCCGTCTCTGTATCCACGCCTGACCGTCGTTGTATCCATGCTTTGTATAAGGTTTAAAAAAAAAATGCAAACCCAAGAATAAGACGTCGCTATAGCCACGACTTGCCGTCTTTATATCCACGCCTTGCCGTCTCTGTATCCACGCCTGGCCGTCACTGTATCCACGCTTTGTATAAGTTTTTTTTTAAAACAAATTCAAACCCCAGGAATAGCGACGGGGATGCTATACCTGCGATGGGCTCTTCACACACAAATTTGATAAACTCGTCATTAGCTCTGATCTTTTATATGACTAGACTAGCTAATTTTTGGCCTCAAGTTTAAACAAATTCTAGTAATAGTAATAGTTTCAGGAATCTATTCCATTTGGAGCATATTTTCCAAGAATATAACATTAAAATCTCTAATACCCAACTGGAAGAATGGGAAATTGTTCTATGAGAAGTCATTTTTCTATGAGTAGCCAAGATGAGCTGCAACCAACCAAAATTTCACTCAATTCAAGGATATTCACTCTAGATACAAAAGATAAAAAATGTCAGAAAGGTCCAGAATTATTTAATCCCCTTTTTCTATTTTCACAGATATATAATCCTTATTGCCTTGACTTTTCAAATGGTTCTCCAATAATCTAGTTATCCTTGAACCCTTTTTTGTACTCAAAGAAAAATCACTCCACACTCGTTATCTCATTTTTTTATACTTGAACTCCATCATGCTTGATCAATAACCTTAACCTTCTTTTTCTTAAATCAAGGGTGCAATCATTGATATTTGGATGTATGCAACCTTTTATTATTTGGCTTCTCTTTAAATTATTTTAATACTTTTTTAATCCTCCCCTCGATTTACATGCTATTCCAATCCTACTTTTGACAACTTCAATTTTGGTGGGCAATATATATGGTTGCAAACTATTGTCACACAGAAATCACTACCTGGATCAGACTATAAGAAATGCATATCAAACAAAAGAAGGCAATAAACCATAATCCACTTTCATCCTCTGGGGTTTCTGAATCCTATTTAACAAAATGTTCTATTATGTCTTTGTAAAGATCAGTCACAGCCAAACAAAAATAAATCATGCATGAATCATCATTCACAAAATGCATAGAGAACAAAGAATGACAATAAACTATTTGTGTCCACTTGGCTTTCTAAAAGAATGCTTATCCATTCCTATTTAATTACCTGTTCTATTCTGTAGAAAGGATCCAAGTGGGTGTCAAAGAACTCCTTTTCTTCTGCTGCCTTGCTTCCAGGGCCAACCCACAGCTGCAAAACCAAGTATAATTTACGTGAGATCTTATGACATCTAAAGGAAACTTCAATATTCCTATTACATGTACTAAACATCGAATTCTCTGTCTCATTTAATTTATAGTACAAAATGTCACTGTTCTTTCATCAAATCTGCAAGAGAATGCTGATTGGATCAATAAATCACAAGAACATCTTCATAACCTCAACTCCACAAAAGCATTTGAGTCCTGCATTATACATTGCTTCGCCCCTCGAGGTAATGTGTGCAAAAGTGATATTAGACTATGGAGACTGAACTCATAAACATGGATTTACAGCTGCCATGCTTTAAGCAGTAGGCATACACCCTGTGATATCACTTTACAAAGAGAGCCTCAAATTTATTAGATCAAAAAATTTGTTTTAGAACCAGTGGATTAAATTTGTTTTACAAAGCACATACTTATACAGCCACCAAGCAATTGTTTTAGAAGCACTGGGTTAAATTGGAGCCTCTTCCTCGCCATCTTTGGAAGAAGGTAAGTGCTTCTGAGTTTCCATTGGAACCAACTGATTTTCAGAAATTTATATTCAATCAAAATCATAATGTCTTCTTATACAAGTGGAGAGGAACAAACATTACATAACCTCATCCCATTTATTTTTAGTAAAAGTAAAGAACTTTAATGTACTATATTTATGTAAAGTAAATTCTATTTACTTGAGAGTGACCATTATTATTAATTACACTAGCATCCTCCCTTAATGGTAATTCTAGAAAATATGCCAAGCTTATCTCTAAATTTGACAAACTTATCCGGAGTGAGTGGCTTGGTGAAGATATCTGCAAAAATTTGTATTCAATCAAAATCATAATTACTTCTTATACAAGTGGAGAGGAAAAGACACTACATAATCTGACGAGTCTTATAATCTTAATAATCGTATCCCAAGGCCCATTTGTACCATCTCTTTTGTACACTATATTCTTTCCAGAACACGTTGAATAAATGTGGGGGTACTTCAGATGTAGAAGAGAAGTGGGTGAATCACATCAGAACAATTTGTTCCTTCAAACTTTCCTTCGAGTTGAGAGTATTTGCTTGGTTGTTGATTTACCAGGGTCTACACTCTAGAGAGTAACTGTATTGGTCAGGATTTACTGATGGGGTCAAAGGTTGGCTAGAACTGTTGTTCGAAGAGGGATGGAGAATAGGGGTGAGGCTTCCAATATGGAAGAATCTCGCCACCAAATAAGGTGTGGCTTTAAATAAATGGGTTCTGATGGATGGACAGTTTATCCTAGTCGTTATGAGGGAGCTAGGGGATGGTGTACGACGATGCAGGTCCTAAGGGGCTAAGATAGCTATCTAGGGATGATAATTAATGTAATATTCAACCAATGATCCTATAATAACCTGTTATAATGGCATACATTATGCTCTGGGAGTGATTAAAAACACTGTCGTGTAATTTTCCAGTAGAAAAGATATAGCATCTGCCGTCACCTGATGGAAGAGCAAGCAATGTTGCTGTATGCTCTTTGTCAATTATGGTATAGGAATTTATCGAGGAATTAGTTATTGAAAATGATCAACATTCATATGCATGGAATGAATCTAAGCTATCCAAATTGGATTCCTGGACAGCCAACATAGATTCCCTCTACTGGTTTATGCTGAGTACATAACTTGAATAGTGAAGACAACAAATGGATGCCCAAATTTCTTCTCCTGGAACCCCTTTGTTAATCCATAATGTAATCAGTTGCTATTCTAATACGAAACCAGGATAATATTTTATTAAAACCCACCAAGTTTGTATCGTATTATCATTCATATTGGAAAAACATATGCCCTTTGACCAATTAGAAATCATGTGGCATTTTTCATCGCCAAATTAAGTCAAGTTGTTGTGGTATAAAATGCCTGCTAATTTGAAGTGACAAATTTATAATTACCTTTATATTTAAAAGCAAGTACTGTTTGTCTACATGACAGAATAACCTGGTCCACCACCTCCCTCTGGTACAGTCCACTCAATATTCTGTTTTGGGTCTTTTATGTCACAAGCCTGCAAAATTAGAAAATGGTGAATAACAATAGGGCTTCATGTTAAAGAATTGCAGAAAAAAACATTAAAATGCATCCTTAAAAAGAAATGTCATCAATGAAGAGATTAATAAAGGCCTTCATTTCATAAACTATGTTAATGAATTTGCTGATGGAGATCAAGGATCCACGTTTCCACTGATATGGATCTGCTATGGGCCCTGAAACCCTAATTTGTCCCTCTAGCATTTATCAAATACCCCACTCTAAAACACACAAATCTGAGTTTTTCATAGCAGTTTGTATATCTGTAGAGAGTAATTTGCAGGAGAGAGATATTTGGAGATTGGATTTTATATTCATGTTTTTCTTTTTCCATCACACACATATCGTTCTCCCATACCTACATCCAGTGTTTTCAAAAAATCCAGCAGATCCATTTCTGGATCCAGATCTATACATGTTTCCATGAAACTTAATTTGTAAAAAATAACACATGTTTTCTATTTTTATTAAAGATTTGCAATCTTTAATATTATTGCATCTACTACCAACAACATTCATTGTTTTCCCATGCAGTCCATCATTCACAAATAGATTATAAACTCAAGGATTCCCACATATGATCTCTCGGTAAGCTAACAAACAGTGTCAGCCTTTGGCACAGGCAAAATGACATTGCAAGATATTATCAATTCAGTTGATGAATTTTCACATCTGCAGCCTGCAGGGACGTTCTTATTCAACTGACACAAATACATATGATTGTATCTCATTTTGATGTAGCAATATTGTTAACAAATAACTTTGCAAATATCAGAACTGTTTTGAAGAAAAACAAGACAAATGCCTAAACTTCTTTATGTCTAGACTCTAGACAATACTGTTAATCTGGTGGCCAAATGCTTGACTTTTTGACTTGATATAATGAAAACTCAAGTTCCCTGAAATAGGGGAATGGATGTAGTTTCCAAAATTTTTTGTTACCGGATCCATTTGTGGAGGACCCAGGATTCACATCTCTGCAGATCTGGTAGTATCTGTCCTAGGTTTTCTCAGGGACCAATAATCCTAACTTTTTCTATAAAATAGCTCCTCCCTCCATCCTAAAATCACAAATTTGAGTTTTTCATAGCAGTCTAGTTTTTAGTTTGTAAGAATAATTTGGAGCAAATTATATTTGAAGATATGAATTATCTATGTTTCTGGTTCATGGTTGCTTTTTCATATGTGTGTGTTGTAGCATGAAGCCTTTCACAACACATAATGACAATAACTCTTTTGGTTACAAGCTTTGAAAATGTTACTTCAAACTTTGAAGAAATGCCACACATTCATTGATTTAAATATATTAATGTCAAGAAAACATCAAACAGAGAAAACCTGTTAACATTTTAAAAGCCATAAATAACCGCACAATGATTCATTGATTCATCACATATTCACAATACTCAGGAGACAACCAAAATGAAAAATAAAATTTTCCTTTATGTATTAAGAGATTTAGGCAACAAACATGAAATAATTACATTGAATACACAATAAAAATTTGCCTTTAAAGAGTACGCACTAGGCAGTATGATCAAACTACAATAAGAAGAGACATGATGTCTAGATCAACATTGTACATCTAATTCCCAATTCTCTCATGTGCATTAAAGGCATTTGAAGCTGCTTGTTGAGCTAAACTTGAAGATGATTCTAGTATGATTAAAATCCTTTAGTGGAGATTGGATAGAGAAGTCTCCAAGGTTGGATCCTGAAGACCTACATCCAAATCCGTTGATTGATAATCTTATTTCTTTTATGAGAAAAGATAAGATTGGGATATAAGTTTAGAAGATTTTCATCTTTCTTTGAACCCAACCTATTATGCTTTATCAAGAGGATAAAGCCACGGCCCACAAGCACTTAATTTTTCTTTGGTGGTGAAGAGATAGACACTTGTGATCGAATACAAAGTGCTAGGCATTGCAACTCCTCTACACTTTCTCTATGAATGGTCTGTCACTACAGAAGTGCCAAAATACTCCTATTGTTAATGGCTGTGAAATTTGCACAATGCACAATCTGGATGTGTTAAATGTACTAAAATAATGCAATTGGTAGCTAGCAAGATGCATGACTACAGGTAACATAAAACAATTATACATTAAATGCAAAAATTGCATTGATGCAGAACACTTAAACTCACTATAACAAACTAGTGGAACATTTAGAATAAAATTGTAAATGAATCATGAAACATCAATAATCATGTTATGCACGGATACAAACAAATGCATCAAGAAGAAATAATTTCTCTAATGTAAACTTCTACTAAATAGTAGAAAAATGCAGTCTAGTTGGCTTTCACCCTGTTTACAAAGAATAAGGTACTTCTATTTATAATGACTCAATGGGCTCTCTATAGTGATTCTATTTATAATGGAATTTTGCCTCCTTTAAGAGAAGTACTTCTATTTATATTCCCCTCAATGGGCTCACCATGTAACAATGGCTCTGCCAGACAATGTGAGATCAAATTTGGCATTTAAGTTCATTTCATTGATGAAATGGATTGTGATGTAGTCCCATTAGATGTCTGTGACATAACCTTTGACATCACTTATTTGTGGGATCACATGGCCATATAACCTCAAATTACAGCATAAATATAGATTGATTGAAGATGGAAATCCATTTCTAGTTAATGCTTGTATAGATGACTGTCTAAAATAATCCATTTCTAGTTAAATATAGATTGACTTTCACACCGTCCACCATTCATTTGACTGTCTGCAGTGGATTATTTTAGACCTTAGAGACAGTTTTTAAACAAGCTATGAGGATGTACCAGAACTAGCTCTAATTGGGAAGGTGAAGAAAGTAGGAAAGAAAGGAAGATCCAAGAAGGGTCAAAAGGAGAAAGAAGACTCATGGTCTTCTAACCAGAAGAAGAAGGATTTGACTCTTGAGCCATATCAAGTGCTTCAAGTGCAACAAGCATGACCACTTTATTTGTTTG
>LPNX010410563.1:249269-409319 GCA_001517045.1 Pseudotsuga menziesii
CAAACGTCAACAAAAGACGGTTATGTCGCTATAGAGATGGTTAGGCGTGGATACAGTGACGTCCAAGAGTTTAGGCATGGCTACATCGATGTCTAAGAGTCCAGGTGTGGATACAGTGATGGCTAGGCATGGATACAGCGACGCCTCGTTGCTGTTACATCGGATTTTACACCAAAAAGTAAGAAACGTGGAAAACCTCCGTGGAAAAATCCGTGCTTTTGTACTAGTGATAAACAACATAGATAGCATGATTATCTAGTTTTTCTTGGTTGCTAACTACATAAGGTGATCTTTTCTCACTGTATAACCTTTTATTCCCACCAACCATAAGAATGGTAGCATAAGACATATCCATTTACAAACTTCCTTTCAGTTTAGAAGTCCAAGGCCTTGACAGCAATACACCAAATTTAGAAGGAATGTATGCTACAACAACGTCCATTACCACAGACTTAGATGGAATTTATGTCAAAGTTACCACCATATCCTTAATCAATCCAAGAAACTTCACCTTCCTGGAGTCAAAGGAATACAAATATTTATATGGCCTAGTAACCTCCAGTCCCAAACTTTCTACCACTCCCTTGGGCATTAAATTATGAGATGCACCAGAATCTATCATAGCATTGTTCACAATCATATCATGTACATTTAAACTTAGGTAAAAAGGAGGAGCTTCATCATCATCCACATTTCCAATTTTTGAACCAAAGACAATGGTAGGAGCATCATCTGCCTCTTGTAGGATATCTAGTTGAAATTCTCCTTGACTCCTGACCATGTCTGTTATTTTTTATTTGTATTCCCTATTTTTTAACAATTCATTGAAAGGAATGGAAATGTTCAATCTTGAGAGATCTGTATGCGAGTTAAAGCTGGAAACAAATTTCTCTACATCCACCAGTGCTGGTTGTTTAACTTCCTTTGTTTTATCTATTTTATTTTTTGATTCTTTATATACAAGGGGTTCTTTTTGTTTTTCACTTCTCTTTTCTATATTTTGTTGACTACTAGAAGGTTGATTTTTATTGAACCTTCCTTTATTCATAGTAACATCTCTATTTCTAGATTTGATCTTTCTCTGGACACCATCTATGGCATGCAAATATCCTCTTTGGTACTGCTCGGATTCTTCCTCAGAATCATTATTGGCATCATCCTGAACAAGCATATTATGCTCTTCTTCAGTGAGGTATATTTTAGAATCCAAGTCACCAAAATGGTGAATATGATCCTTAATATATCCGGCCTCATCTTCATCTGCAACATCGTTCTCAGGAAAAGGTGCCCTTATTTGCTGATCATTTGGATTTCTAGGATTCCTCATATCTCTTTATCTAATTTGTGGAGGTGGGGGAGGATAGGGCCTTCTGAAGTTTGGGTTTCTGGTTTGAGGTTCATTCTGTTCTCTGTTCAATGGTCTATTATCCACAGTCAGCCTATCCATCAATTTCTCCATTGTTTTCAACATAATTTCAAGTTTGACATCATTAGAAGCATTAGAGGAAATTTGGGCTCTAAAATGGGCCTTATAAGAAAACGTGCCAACAATAAATTTTGTGAGTTGGAATTCAAGAACCAGTAGAATTTCAGTAAAATGAGTCAACCATAATGGCTGAATTGACATATTTGTCATAAAAGAAACTACTTTTTTTTGTTCGTATTTTTGACATATCTCCCTGTGTTTCTACTCAAATTTCAAGCGGGAGAGCTAGTTGGATGCATAATTTAATTCCACATCCAACTAGTACCCACACTGCATACTTTTGATGGACCCCGCTACCCCAAAAACAAGAAATACCTGAAAAAATGTGATGATGATGTCATCATCACGTTTTTTCAGGTATTTCTTGTTTTTGGGGTAGCGGGGTCCATCAAAAGTATGCAATGTGGGTACTCGGTCAATGTGGAATTAAATTCCACATCCAACGAGCTCTCCCACTCATAATTTGAGTTAAAACACAGGGATATATGTTTAAACTATGAACACAAGAAGTAGTTTTTTTTTCATTCTTGCTCCAAAATTAATAACTATTATTTTATTATTTTGACTATTATTTTATTACTTTAGCTATTATTTTATTATTTTCCTTAGGAGGCCCATTTTAGACCCCAAATTTCCTCTGATGAAGCAACAACAGAAGCAACAAGCACATTTTCTTCTCTAGCTTTCCTTTTGTCTGTTTCTACTTTCTGCTTTATTTTTCCACTTTCCATCATATTAGCTTCTACTTATAAAGCATATTGAAACATAATAGGAAGACTTGTTGATTTTCTTTCTCTCAATAATAATGCAAAGTCATCATCAAAGGCATCAACATAATGGAGTTTTGCAGCGCCTACCAGGGGTTTAATATCAGCAGGAATAGAGTTATACACCCTTATAAATCGACTAGAAAACTCATGAACAGATTCAAAACCTTCTTTCTTAAGATTATGATATTGAGAAAGCACTTGTAAAGGAATTTTCTTATCATCCCATTTTTCTAAGAATGAAGTTTGGAAAGCTTCAAATGTGGAAATGGACCTAGTAGGTAAATATATAAACAATTTCTTTGGCTCTCCTGACAAAATTTGTGCAAGCAACCTCATCTTAACATCATCATCATCAACCTCGTCCAAGTCCACATAATCATCAAATTTATCAACATGATGTCTTGCTGTGAAATTTCCATCCCCATCATGGAAGGGAATTTTTTGGGCATAATTTTGAGGAAGGTCATGCAATACAGCAGGTAAGGCCAATGGAGCAAACCTAACAACCATTACTCTAGGTGGGTTTGGAACACAAGGAGGAGCTTGAAGGGATAGAGGGGTTTGAATAGTTGGTGGGATATAAGGCTGAAATATTTGAAGAACAAGGTTTCTTTCTTCAGTTTTCACAGAGTTTTGAAGATTATGCCAAAGAGAATCAAGCAAATATGATTCTAACCTACTGGTATTAATTTAAGTTTCCTTAAAATCAGATTACAATTTTGATTTCAACAAGGAACTTTTAAAATTTGTTTCTCGCCCAAAATCCTGAATGCTATGAAATTCTTGAGAAGATGATGCACCAATTTGAGAAATATTTATTTGTTCTTTGCCCTTAATTCTAAGTAATCTTTCTGGATTTTCCACACTTAGTAATATTTCAGTGTTAGGGTTACCTCGTGTATGTGACCTCCTGGGAGCCACGATGCCTTCTAAAATCTTGATAAAAATCAATGTGGAGTTGCCAAGGAAAATATACAACCTATTTCAAATGCAGAAGTCTCTGTTTTCCCACATAAACCCTTTCTTCTTAGAATCTTTGTCGTCTCCCAGGGATGATTTTCACTTTCATTCCCTGACAACGACACCGATTTGTTAGAACTCAGAATTGTACCCAAGGTTGTAGAAGGTAAATCCCAAGGTAACATCAGAATCAATTTAAGAAAGGAATCTATCTTCCTCCTTTCTAGAGAGGGATCTCTCAATTATTTTAACAGGGCCAGATATAAAATGAAATAAAGTTTCAGATTGAATTGGTGGTTGAAACAAGGTAAGCATACATTGGGATATGGAGTCACAAATATTTGTATGAAATACATAATTGTTTTTAGGTGAAATTATACAAAGGAAAGGTAGCACTGGGTTACTGTAAAAAAATATTTTGTCTGGTGATAAAGAAGGGACAAGAACAATCCATCAACACAGAGCACCTAAAAGATGAATTTTGCATCAACTTTGGAAGGAAATATTGGTGAATACCTGAAACAATAGAAAAAGTATAACAATATGAATTATGAATTATTACACACTTATTTTAGATATGAATAACACATAATGGAAAGTTTAACAAGAAGGACATGCACATAGGAAATGATATAACAGACTATAACTATGAAATACACATGAATCTTTGCAGCAACATGACAACATTCGACACTACAATTTTATTAACGATAGATCACACAATGCATAACAAAAAATCTCACGGACTCCAACCTTGTCTTCCTCTATTGAGGGTATATTTATAATTTCATAAGATCCCGATACCAACCTCGAAACAAAGCCAAAAATAGCTGCAGCATGGGAATAAAAATCCTAACAAATGTTGATCTGACAGATTCACCATGATCATAAACCAAACAGAAAAGCATGTTGGAATGTGCATGGTAGATCAATTTGATAATTTCAACAACTAGAAACCAGGCTCACTTGATGATAATGACATTTCAGAGCACCTTTGATGACCTGCAACAACTTCAAATCTATGCGTGCATCTTCACCTGTGAAATTGATTCTAGACCATTGATATTTTAATCAAAACAAGGATACAGAGACACGTGTCTGAACCTCCTTACTTTGTAAAATTATGATGAATTCTAGAGAATTAAATCAATGACACTTTGAGCATGCGTAATTTTTCTTGGCACTGGATCTAGATCAAACCTTGATTTGAGCTATCGAAACTTGCACCTTGTACCCAATTTTGATGATTTCAAAAGTTTCTTTGTCCTCACATGTTAAATCAAATTAATCAACCTCTGTCATTTGTCTCACCTCATCCTCAATCCTGGCCATTGAAAAATTTAGGCCTTTAAACGATTCCGCAAATATGGAAAGTTATTTTCTTCGTGCATGTTAGATCAGTGGAATGAATTTCCACTGTTGATCCAAGATCAAGGGTGATCTGGGTCGTTGAACGCTACGGGGCGTACCAAGTTCTGCATATCAGGGAATCTATTTATCCTATGTGCATGTTCCCCTTTTTCACATCGTCGATCTCAGCAAGATTCATTCTCAGTCATTGATCTAAGGTCAAGCTGTGGGCTGCGGAAAATAGAAAGCGGGATCTCTTCTTTTATGATGCTAAATTTTATGTTTCCTCCTTCCACTTTCCCATTCCTTTCTACACCGTTGATCTATGAGGGCTCCCCTTGAACCATATATCTTTTTGGATCGTGGAAGGCAGAAGTTCAAATCTTTTACGACCAAATTGCTATGTTTCTGCCTTTTGATTACGCCATTTTGCTGCGGGATCATTTTGGACTGTTGATACTATGCTAAAATTTTTTGAACCATTGATCTTGCGAATCGTGGAACTTCACCTTTTGATGACCAGACTTTTTATATTTTCATTTTTAGATTTCCTCCCTTCTGCTCCTTTCCGAGATGTTCATCTTCGCAGAAACTCTTCAGGCTGTCTATCTGTCGGAAAGAGGAAAACAAGTTTCCATTATTTTTCTAGCCAAACTGTTGCATTTCTGCTTTCCGATGTTTTCCTTTCCACCTTTTCCTTTCTGCACCATTGATTTGTGCGGGAGCTCTCTGAACCATAGATCTTGTGGATCACAAAAAGAAGTATTTCAACTTTTCATGATAAAATCCTTTAGTGTTTCTGCTTTTCGATATTTGTCCTTTTTTATTTTCTGAGTCATTGATCTTTGGAGGAAGCACTCTGATCCGTCAGATCTTAGACTATGGAAAACAAAAATCAGGATTTTAACTTCTTCAAAGTTCAACTTTGATCCTTCCGCTTTCGCCTCTCTGAACCATTGATCTTCAATGGAAACGTCCTGAGCCGTCGGATCTTGGATTGCAGAAAGCAGAAGTTGGGGTAAATTCATAACCAATTTTTTTCCTTTTCTGCTTCCGCCCTTTTGTTGGACCATTGATATATGGTGGAAACTCTCTCAACTATAGATCTTGGACTGCGAAAAGTAGAAGTTGGGTTTTATCATTTCTCAGTATCGAAACTTGATTTTTTCGCCTTTCTGCTCCCGATTTTGCTTTGGCGGAAACAATTATCGGCCTTTGATCTTTTGCACTGGACATCTAGGTTGTCCATTCCCTGTCATCATTCAAATAGGAGTGGATTTCTTCATTTACATGCATTAAGGTCAAAAATAAGAATTTTTCAAGTATTTGGTATTTCTAATCTAGAAATGTCCCTTTGAACGTCTGCAGACCCTCATCAACATTCTTTAAGGTCTTATGATATGAAAATTTACAAACCTTATTCCTCCATTTACTGGTTGAATCCCTTATCAATTACTTAGCCCAAAAAATGGTGCTAACAAAGATGATGATGTTTTAGTGTTTACATACTAATGATGCAGATGATGATGTTTTAGTATTTACATACTGATAATGTAGATGATGATGGGTCAGTATTTACATATTGATGTTGCAGATGATGTTTCAGTATTCACATACTGATGTTGAAGAAGAAGATTCAATATTCACATATTGATGTGGAAGAATAAGATTTGGTATTCACATACTAATGTTATAGAAGAAGGTTTAGAAGATGATTCAATATTCAAATACTGATGTTATGGAAGAAGGCTTAGTATTCTGAAGGTGATTCAGTATTCACATACTAATGTGGAAAAATATGATTCAGTATCTACATAATGATATCACAGAAGATTATTTAGTATCCACATATTGATATTGCAAAAGATGATTTAGTATCCACATACTGATATTGCAGAAGACGATACAATATCTAGAAGATGATCCAATACTCATAGATGATTCAGTATTTACATACTAAGTTTGTAGAAGATAATCCAGTATTTTCATACTGAGATTGATGATAAATGTTAGTTCCAGAAATTGTTCTCAAACTACAAAAGAACAAGCCAACACAATCTCATAAAACAAAATTAAGTAAAATAGGTTTTTTAGGGTTTTGGTTGTGCAGTTTGTAAATAAGAGGGTAACAACTTCACAAGGCTAAGGCAAACACTAAATCATACAACAATGAAATACTGAGATACATAATATATAAAACATAAACCAGAAACAATTATCACAACACTAAATTTCATCCACAGTTAACAAGCATTTCATGAATAATAACCTCAAACAAGAAATGAATATATCAACTAAGTGATTAAACCAATCAGAAATGAAACCAACAAATAGGCTAAACAGGGCTTATGGTTTGCATATATTTCATAATCAGTCATTCAAAATACATAAGAGTTTTTGACACTTAGCTCCATAAAACAGTAGCTTGATAGCCTCCCCGTTTACAAAAAGTTGAACCTTTAGTCTTTTTCCAGCCTTACTTTTATCTTGGTTTCTCAAAGACAGTTACATAACTAAAAAAACTATTTTTAGGTCATACTACCGAATTATTCAATAAGAATATAGTCAATACAAAATAAACTAACTTTTTCAAAAACTAACTAATAACCACTATTCTTAAATCACTTTACAAGTCCTTAGCAGCCTCTGCCAAAAGAGCTACCCCTTCTAAAGCTGGAGTCTTTCTTCTTGATTTTTGATGATCAACTTCCAGCTCTTCAACTCTTTTTGAAAGCTCATGATTTTGATGTGTTGGGTCTTGAATGGTTTGCTTTAGTTCTACATATAGACTTTGTGTCTGTCTTTTCCTTTTCAAAGCCTCCTTAGAAACTGCAATTAATTCTT
The DNA here is from genome assembly GCA_001517045.1 of Pseudotsuga menziesii. Classification (NCBI taxonomy): domain Eukaryota; kingdom Viridiplantae; phylum Streptophyta; class Pinopsida; order Pinales; family Pinaceae; genus Pseudotsuga; species Pseudotsuga menziesii. Next base: position 256,680 of record LPNX010410563.1, read on the forward strand.
GATAGTGGCTATTTACCTCCTCTAAATATTCTCTCAATATTCTATTAGTAGTCACTGATCCCTCATTTGTTTCATGCAGGTACTCGATCTGATATTTTTATTGTTTAATACTCCTCTGCAAATTCTCATTCTCAAAATCAATGCACTTCCCTTCTGATACTGGATGCATTTCTTCTGGCATCCAAGGGATTTTCAATTTCTTAAAAATCTCTTCATCTTCTTCAAGCTGTTCTGTCATAGCCACGGGGACTCCTGAATATTCATTGAATTTAACACTGCATTGGGTTGATGGCTCTGCAACCCTTATTTTCTCTACACAAAGACTTGATATAACTGAATGCTGCTTCTTTGAATCATCTTGATGATGGTCTAAGATTACCTTTTTTCAAACTTCCTTAAATATCTCTGAAATTTTGGTTTCAGTGAAAGCTAACTTATCTTTTGAAATAATTTGTTTCTTACCCTTCATCTCCTTTACATTTAGATCTTCATTGTCTTCTAACTCTTCTTGAGATGAAGAGTCTTCAATAACTGTAATTTTCTTTTGAGCTAGTTTAGGGTTTAACAAATTTTTCATATTCAACCTGAGTTTATTCTTGGGTCTAGTCTTAGGCCTCCAACCTGCCCCAATTTCCCCTAACATGCTCAAAGAGTTTCCTTGATTTTTGATAGAAGTTAACTAAACTACCTTTATTTTTATCCCTCATGACATTACCCCTTCTTTAGACTGTTTCTGTGCATCCTGTTCAATGTCAAGCCTAGCTTCATCAAACAATGAATTTTCCTCATCTTCTGACTGTGCTATCATAGGAACTTGTTACTGTTCTTTCACATTTTCCTTTACTTCCCGGTTTACTTCTACATGAAAACTATCTTCCACACGCTCCAAATCCTTCATTCCTGCCTTTGATATTTCATTTTCCTCAATATTAGTCTGCTGTTCATCTTCAACATTTTCATCTCTTTGGGTCATAGAATTTTCTGGTACATTATCCTCTTCGATCTCGACTGTGACTCTCTTTTTTAGTTTCTTGACCAAATTATGACCTTTATTCAACTATCGTTTCTGAGCTTGGTCTTCCTTCTCTGTTTGAAATCCAAACCAAAATAGAAAATAATCCCATGTTTTTTTCTTCTTTCGAATCACTGTACTTATGATTAGCTTGATTAGACCATGATGAAATATAGGCTTTTTAGTATGGTCTTGATGCTCCTTTACCCTGCTAGATATCTTTTGTAGACTTTTAAGGAAAAAGAAAGGAAGATTCATTTTTGCTTCATGGTTAATATGGTGCAAAAATATGAAATGATACTTAAAAACAAATGCAAATCTTCCTTCACAAGTGATATAACTTTGCAGAATTTTTATTGGCTCTCTCCATTTTGGTTTGAATTTCTGGATATGTACTCCTTTACCCTAGTCTGCAACCACATCTGGAAGCAAGTAATTCTGTGCATCAAAGGTAAAAGGTACTTTTTTGAACCAATATTCGCCTTCATTTGGGATCCATGTGGCCTCTGCTATTAGTTCTCTGGTCAACTCAATATTTAAGGTGTCAAAAGTAACAATATCTTTATCCAAACATTGAGAAAACTTATATGAGACCTCTGTGTGATACCCATCAATCTTCTCAAAAAAGATTAACCATCCTACTTCTAAAAACAATCTTGCATAGTCTAGGAAAGCTTGAACCCAAGACATATCTGAGGGTTCAGCTCTGTTTGTTTTCCCACTCCTCTTCATTTTAAATGACTGAACTTAAAAATTGCTTCTTTCAGTAAAGAACTCAAACTCTATTCGGATCCTGGCAATTTTAACAGACAATGATATGTTGGGAAACTAAACCCCTGAACTGGATTTTATCACTTTAACTGATAAGTATCTTAATTCTATTGACAGATTGACAAATAAAATTTGACATTGAGCATCAATTGGGTTTATATACTCGCATTCTTAGTTAAACTCCATAATTAATCTTCTGTCAAGAATAGTGAATTCAACTGCTAGAAATGCGTTTTCCTGTATACTAGGTGTCCAATTTCATTCTTTAATCCTTCTCTGAACGCCACAATAGTGCCAAATAGCTGCCCTTAAAAGCCCTAAATTACTAACCTTCTTCAAACCGTGATTACAAATTGCCAAAACTCTGCCACGACCTCGTATGTTCTTCATGCGCTTCACGAGTTGTGTAACTCAAGGCGAATTTTCCTCATCATGGATAATTATCAATGTTCCACTACTCTGTATCATAACTTCCAGGCCACCGCAAGTTACTCTAATGATTCCTTGCCTGAACTGTTAACACTTGTCACAATGATCACTCTGGCCGAAAACATGTATCAAATGCATTAACAAGTGTGAATGACATCTCCTATGCACGAATTTCAAAAACTTTGAGCCAAAAATCATGATTTTCAGATAGCGTGATTTTCTTGTAGCGCATGTGTGTAGCTTTTTTTTGGGCTTGCGCTACAAGAATACATGTTTCAATAATTTTCAAATATAACTCACAGCAAAGGGTTAACTTTGGTTAAATGGCTTAAAATAAAACTTTATGATATTTTTTAGAACCTTTAATTCATATAAACATCCTACAAGCCCCTGGAAACTATAAATTTTGCTAAGTAAAGCCAAAATTGAAAAAACCTATGAAGTCACCTAAATACAAACATAAAAGTCAAAGGAAAGATTTAAAGTAATCTAAAATCCAAACTTAAAAATGAACAAAACCATGTTTCAAAAAACAAGCAAATGCTTTAAAATGAGAAGCAAAAACATGCTATAACAATAAAGATGGATGATGTTGTTCCAAAACATCCTATGCCATATAGAGATTCACCATTCAGTTGTACCATTGTGGTGATGGTTGTTGTTGATGTAGAATACCTTCTTAGTTAAGAGGGAGTGTTAAAGTATTGTAACTTTGGAAGATATTCCATTGTAATTTTGTTATATTCTCCTTCAGAGATGTTATTCCTCCATTCAAAGATGTCCTTGATGTAATTGGCCATGTAAAAGTCATGAGGTAAACCCTCTGTTGTAAGTTGGGGAAATAGTACCCACAAAAGCAATATATAAAATGTATTTTGATTCTCCCAAGGTAGGTCAACCCTAATAAGGGAACCTGGCTGACCTAGTTAGTTATTTGAGGCACTCACCCAATGAATATAAATAGGTGAGGCGCCTCTCTCATTCTCACACATATTACACTCAAGTATTGCGCTGGAGAGAGAGAGAGAGAGAGAGAGAGAGAGAGAGAGAGAGAGAGAGAGTCTACCATGGAAGACGAGGAACTATCCTTGTTGCTAGAACACATATTTCATTAAATTTGGAAATATTTTATTACAAGAACAAACATAGGATTGATTTTTTTTGTTACTTTCAATTTCTAGATCCAACATTTAATTCCAAATTTAATGAAATATGTGTTCTAGGGTTTTACACTGTACTTGGTTGAATTCTATACTGAGGAAATTTTGCGCGGTTTCTCCCTTGTGGTTTCCTCGAGGAAAATCTATGTATTCTCTTGTGTTGTTGTAATTGTCTTTATTTCAGTGATCCTTTTCTGATGGTTATGATGTTATGATGCCAAATGTTTTTATATCTTGTATAACCATTAAAAATATTAAAAAATAGGGAGGGAACCCACCACTTCCAGAAACAAAATATCCCAACCCTCCCCACAATGGTTCAAGTACAACCCCGATAGACCCAGTGGTAGGAGAGAAGAGAAAGCAGATTGAGGTATAGAAAGCTAAGACAAGGCGTAAGAAAACAAAGGATGATAAAAAGTACAAGCAATTTCATCCTTGATGGTGAATATTTTACCCTTATGATAGAAGCTATGGCAGAAGTTGCGACACAAACCCTGAAGAAAGAAGAAGAGCACCAAACATATATCACATGAAGTATTACAGATATACTACAAATGTTCTACGAAGCCTTAAAATAAGTATGGGCCACATTCAACTACATACCACCATCAATTGGGTTAGAAAAATTACCTTTATCATCAGAAGAGTGACCAGGTGATGTACCAATACCAATTCCATCGATAAAAACTCAAGTGGTGGGAGAAGCACTCGACTTGGGCACAACAGAGTTGAATACTATGGCCAAGAATTTGGGCCATGTGACAATAGATTATTTGCAGATGTCATTATACAAATTCTATGCAATGCAGAATGTCGTAGTCATAGAAATGAAGGTATGAAAAGGAACATTGATCAAGCAAGTGAAAGTATAGAATAAGTTTGTTAGTAAGATAAAGAAAACAATCAAGGAAACTAAACAAAAATCCAAGACTTGGGAGGAGGACAGGAATTGGCTCCAAAATGTTGTAGCACTTTCTTGTAGCAATTTTTTTGATGAAGGAATAACAAAGGAAATGTCTGCAAAGGCCAAGGTCATTCGACTTGGTGAAACAAAAGATGACCTTCACAAAAAAATCACAAAATTAGAAGCACAGGTAAAACCCAGTACACCCCTAGAGGTGTTGGAAGAGAGAAGGATGACAACAAAAGAAGTTGCGAAGAAGATAGAAGAGACGGAGGCACTATGTGCCAAGGCAGTCGAACAAGTTTCTCAGACTTGGGAAACATTGATCGACAATGTGGAGCTAGAAAAATTCATAGCACAGTTCCGCATTGCTGAAACATAGGAAACTCAAATGAAAAATGAAATGAAGAAAATTACCTTAGCAGAGAAAATGGCTAAGGTTGTAGAAATGAAGAATCTTCAACAGCAAGTCGCAATGCTGCAAAATCAATATCAGCAGAGAACCGACAAATTTGCAGAGTTACAGGCTGAAGAAGAAAGAGTTATACACATTATTCATCCTGTACATCAGAAAGTGTGACAAGCTGCAAAGTCAATGGGACTTGCAACATCTAAACACATTAATTCTAACCTTGTGGAAAACTTGCAGAAGGCAGAAGAAGATGTGCGACGAGAGACAAAGGAGATAGTGAAAATATTTCAATATTTTTAAAGTAAGGTCACCACAACTGCATAATTTTTGGAGTAGAGTTGTGTGGCTCGAGATGAGCCACGAGTGATTGTTGGGGGGTTGGTTTCCCTAGGAGAAGATAGAAAAAATTTAGTTAGAATTATGCTTGAAATGAGAAGAGTCTGGTCACATGATAGATGAAGTTGCGACGCAGGAAGAGATAATACAGAAAAAGTATAAGTAGAAGGAAATTTGTGACAGAAGTAGCTGCGAAGGAAGAAGTGCGTAGCATAAGGAAAGATGAGATGATATCAGTCATGAGAGAGGAATTCATGATAAAAAGCGTGCGGCGGTTGAAAAGGACAACTCGATAGATCATGGGTATGAAGTTGGATAGAGGAACACGTACTTTAGGGAATAGAGCATATTTGTATTTTGGGTTGATAGTGCCTACTAACAGTTGTAACAGAAATGAACAAGAATAGGAATGACATCCCGTTGGCTAATGGAATGAAGTTAGTTGATAACGACATGTAAAGAGTCTATAAAGGGAAGAAACCAAGATGTGTGTGGGTTTATTTTGTTACTTCTTGGTCAGTCACTTGGTTGTTTTAATTCCTAGTTGTTTTGTGTTTGTAAGAAGAGTCGTAGAGTTGTAGAGAAGAGTGAGTCGATTGAGGCTGTATGCGGATCGACGATAGGGTGAAGGGGAGAGAGATTTAGAGATACGAGACCAGAGAGCATGAGCGGAGAGAGAATTATGTATAAAGTGTAGAATAATATCTAGAACAGAGTCTGCAAGCTGAGTACACAGACGCAAGGTGACATATATTTCTCATGCCAGATGAAGAGCACCTTTATGGTTTTTTATGGATGAGTTTCCACGTTAAATACTATTACAATGTGTGTTTTATGAATGTGTTTGTGTCACATGATTGTATGTTGTCAATAAGTGTTTATGTATTTTATTATAAATAGTTCTTGTATGCATCTATCGCACTATTGATAGTTGGAATCACTAATAAGGAATTATATTGACTGTTGTAATCTATGTCGATGGATAAGTAGAGTAATATCTTGAATGTGCATAATAATTAGAAGTAATACATCCACCAAATTTGGTCAAGCGAGTGGGTAAGGTTCCGTGAGAGGAGAAATCCCCACCCAATTGCAGAAACTTGGTTCTAGCAGCTACCCATGAGAGATATCTTGGGTGAGACTGCATCTGCGTCACAGGTGCTGCTAATTCAGCCTTCCTCTGTTGGGTCAATATCTTGGGATTTATTTTTTGTACAAAGAAGGTCTAAACTTGGGTCAAAGGGAGAAACACAAATAGATCCCCAATCACCCACACAACCACAAAATGAAAGATACATCCTCCAATGCACCCTACAAGTAAACCACAAGTACTCCCAAAGAAGTATTCCCTGTGTATGAAAAATGGAACATGATACCACATAGATGAAATCATGTGAATAAAGGTTGTCTTTCTCCATCAAGTCAACTTAAAAATAGTTTATCCAAAGATAAGCAATGTTAGGGTCCCATTGCTTTCATTTCATCCCCATTAGTGAGAATTGCATCAACAAAACTCCTTAAGAAAAGTATGCATGGGTCTTGTTGGTTGTGGAGCCCGATCTTCTAGACCCAGAGATATTATTCAGTCTTGTTTGTAACCCAGGTGTATTGCATACTCATTCCCCTTTCCTTGGGGTTCGGGGGATTGGGGGTGGAGCCCTCGAGAAATTTTTTTGGGATGTGTGTTGGCCAACAGTTTTGTGGACCCATGGTATTGGGTCAATCGTAGTATTTTTCCATGGTATTTCCCCTATAAAAGAAAGAATTGTAACACGAATGTGCATGGTATTATTTTGTATTGTAAACAATCTCTTTGATTGTGTGGGAGAGACTGTGAGAGCATGAAGAGGAAGTGCATTAGTTTTGCTACAGGCTATATCCCTTCATCTTTCTGGATTGTAATAAAAGGACTAGCAATTTCTTTGTGGACATAGCCCATCATTTGGGTGAAACACGTTATATTTGTGTCTCTCTGTAATGTGTTTAATGTGTTTTGCATCTTGTTTAATGATTTTAATGTATACGTGTTATTGCTCTGCAGTCCTGTTTCTAACAAGTGGTATTAGAGCCAAAAGGTCTATTTGGTTGGTAAACTCATAGGAAAGAAGGGTTCATGGTTTGAGTGGGAGAAATGGTGGAAGAAGGAAAGTTTAGGGTCAAGAAATTTAACGGCCAAAACTATCTGTTATGGAAGATGCAAATGGAGGACTATCTATACCAGAAGGATTTGTACCTGTCGTTGGGAGGAAAATCAAAACAGTTGGCAGCTATGAAGGATGAATAATGGGAGGTTCTTGACAGAAAGGCACTAGGAATGATACGGCTATGCCTACTTCGTTGGTGGCCTTCAATATTTTGAAAGAAAAAAACAATAGAGGGTGTGATGAGCACATTGTGTAAGCTCTACAAAAAACCCTCGACTTCTAACAAGGTATTTTTAATGAAGCGTTTATTTAATATGAAGATGTCAGAAGGTAGATCTATTGCTGATCATTTAAATGAGTTTAATACACTTACCAGTCAGTTAAGTTCTATAAAAGTGAACTTTGATGATGAGGTTAGGGATCTTCTAATATTGTGCTCATTGCTAGAAAGCTGGAATAGCTTGGTCATGGCTATATGTAAATCTATCCCTATTTCAAACATTATTAAGTTTGATGATGTTGTTGGTGTTATTCTTAGTGAGGAAATGCGAAGAAAAAGCACAAGTGAGACATCAGGTAATGCATTGACCATGGAGAGAACAGGGAGACAAAACGAGAGAGGAAGGATCCCATAAAATCATGAGAAGTCTAAAAAGGGTAGATCCAAGTCCAGATTCAGAAAAATAGAGTGATGGAACTGTGGTAAGAAAGGACATCTAAAGAAATATTGGCAAGCACCAAAGTGTTAGAATTTTATCATTAAAGCTAGCATTATATTAGGATCTTTAATTGAGAGAGTAACAAGCACATAAATCAAACAAAAGAGACAATGAACAAAATGGTTTTCCCCGGGGAAACCATAAATGGAGAAAACCCCGCAAATTCCTCAGAGATAGAATCAACACCAAAAGTAAAATCCCAAAATAGTAAGATGATCTCCCAACAGAAGTAGTCTCTTTCTTTCTAGCCCTAGCAACTTCTTCTCCCTCAACCATGTGCTACAATTGAGTGTGAGTGAGTGTGTATTAAATAGAGAGGGTTACTCTCTATTTATACTAATTCCCAACTTGACAATAACTCACTAGGAGAGTCTAATAACCCTAGGGCCCCACAACTGCGCGGACTTTAACCCTTGATTAATAGGAGGGTTACCCACAATGAATTGACATGAGTTGTTCACATTATAGAAACTCCCAATCAAAACATCAGGGCATGACATGACTCAATTATATTACAAACACTTCCCGGAATAAACATCAGGGTACAATACATAAGATATACAAGTGAATACATTCCGAAGTTACAATTACATCAACACTCCCTCTTAACTAGGAAGGTATTCTCTCGACACAATTTATCAGCACAAGTCTTCTTCTCTATATCATCTGGATCATCATCGAGTTCTCTTCATCTTCAAGTCATGTTCATCTTTAGGTTATCTTCATCTTCAAGCCATCTTCATCTAGATCTAGATCATCACTCGATATGGATCATCATCACTAGATCTGGATCATCACTCGAGATGGATCACCTCTTCTGGATCAACATCATTGGATCTAGATCATCACTTGATCTGGATCATCACTGCTAGATCATCATCACTGGATTTGGATCATCACTGGGTCATCATCACTGGTGATATCTCATGATTCTTCTTGTTACAGGAATTTCTACAGAGCCAACCCTTTTTCATGCTAGTTGTAGGCCTAGCCTTCATGTAGGTCTTCTTTAGCACTCATGTATGACCCTAAGTTAGAATGGTCCGCCCAGCACTTACATTTTACCTTATCTCATCAGAAAGGCACACCCAGCACTCACATCTGACCATGAGAGGAACACATCCACCATCATGTCAGAATGGCCCAACCCTTACATCTAACCAAGGAAGGAACCTAATTCTCTCACCATGTTAGAATGGCCGAGCCCTTACATATGACCATGGAAGGAACCTAATCCTCTCAGCATGTCAGAATGGCCCAACCCTTACATCTGAACATGGAAGGAACCTAATCCTCTCACCATGTCAGAATGGCCCAGCCCTTACATCTGACCATGGAAGGAACTTGATCCTCTCACCATGTCAGAATGGCTCTCAATCCCATACTGAGGGTTCCTAGCAACTGACCAGGTGCCTCCATTCTCCTAGAGAATGGCATCAACCCTTATATCTGATTAAGTGGGAACACATCCCTCAATCACATCAGAATGGCAGTACACTTATATCTGATCATGTGAGACTACATCCCACAGCCATATCAGAATGGCCCTCAGTCCCAGACTAAGTATTCCTGGTAACTGACCAGGTACCTCCATTTAGAGAATGGAAATCCATGCTTATATATGATCATGTAGTAACCAATCCTACAGTCATATCAGAATGGCCTAACACTCATATCTGACATGGAAGGAACCAATTCTCTAACCATGACAGAATGGCTCAGCCCTTACATCTGATCATGGAAGGAACCAATCCCATCACCATGTCAGAATGACTCACAGACTCATCACTTCCCCTTGGAGGGAACCTTGATCTAGAGAACACCAAGCTTCTCCCTGAAGTACTCAAAATTCACTTTGGCCAATGGGTTCATTAACACATCAGCTATCTGTTCATCTGTCACAACATACTGGAGCTTCACTACTCCTATCTGCACCATATCCCTGATAGAGTGATACTTGATCTCGATATGCTTCGACTTGTCAAGGAACACCGGGTTCTCTGACAACTTCACACAACTCTGGTTGTCACAATATATACAAGTAGCATCTAACTAGAGATCAAATCAATCAGATAGTAGCTTCCTTAGCCATACTATCTCACAACTAGCTAAACAAGCTGTGACATACTCTGCTTCAGCTGTACTCATTGCAACATAGGATTGCTTCCTGCTAAACTAAGATATCACACCTGATCCCATACTAAAGTAACACCCTGAAGTGCTCTTCCTATTGATGGCACTTCCTACCCAATCCAAATAAACATAACCCTCCAGGTTAATCTTCTGATTCACCTCATATTTGAGCCCATAATCAACTATACCCTTCAGGTACCTCATAATATGATTTGCAGCAATCGAATGAACATGTCTCGGATTTGTCAGGAACTTGCTCAAGGTGTTCATAGAAAAGAAAATATCTAGCCTCGTGTTCGTTAGGTACATCAAGGACCCAATCATCTGACGATACATTATAGCATCAACCGCTTCTGATGAAGCATCACTCAATAGCTTTAGGTTTGATGTCATAGGTGTGGTCATGGACTTGCAATCCATCATCGTGAACGTCTTTAGGATTTCTAGCGTATACTTCCCTTGTCCCAGGGAAATTCCATCTGCATTTTGCCACACCTCCATGCCTAGAAAATAATGCATCATACCCAAGTCCTTCATTTTGAACTCTGTAGCAAGCTTCCTATTTGTATAAGCAATCAACCCATCCATAACTGTTACAAATAGATCATCTACATACAGTAGGAGTATCACCGGGTTTCCATCTTCAACCTTGTAGTAAAGGTTGGAATCTGCTTTACTCTTGGTAAAGCCCAAACTGGATAGAAATCCATCAATTCTGTCGTACCCTATCCTGGGTGCCTGTTTCAAACTGTACAGGGCTTTCTTCAATATACACACATGAGAATTCATGTCATGTGTCTCAAAACTGAGTGGCTGCTCCACATATACTTTCTCTTCCACTACACCATTCAACAAAGTAGTCTTGACATCCATTTGGTGTATCTTCCATTTCATTACTGCAGCCATAGAAAGTACTAATTTGATGGAAGTGTATCTGGATACAGGTGCAAAATTTTCTTCATAATATATTCCTTCTTTCTGGGAGAAGCCACAAGCCACAAATCTTGCTTTATATTTTTCTATGATGCCGTCTGTAGCATGCTTGATCTTGTAAATCCATTTGGAAGTTACAATAGACTTCCCTTCTGGTCTTGAGACATCATCCCAAACATCATTCTTCATGATTTATTGATACTCTTATATCATAGCATCCTTCCATTCTTTCCTTTCTACCACTTCTTCATAGTTGGAAGGTTCTTTATCGATGAAATCACATAATAAGGCTACATACCCTGAGAAGGAACTAGTCCTCTTTCTTTCTTTGTGATTCTCTTTTGGAGCCCCATATTTTTCTGCACCTTGGATAGATTCTCATACCCAAGTAGGTTTCCTCTTATGAGGATTCTTCTCCTGTGCTGGATCTACATGTTCTTGAGATTCTTCTAATTCTTGTTCTTCTACTTGAATTTCCTCGTTCATGGTTGTGTCATGAATTATAGGTTCTTTTGTTTCTTCAGGTTCTTCAGTAAGCCTCTTTCTAGATTTGTTGTAAGCTAAGTCTTCGTTAAATGTTACATCCCTGCTGATGGCGATCTTCTTGAATCCTGGGAAGTATATTCTGTAAGCCTTCAAGCTTTTAGAGTATCCCACAGATATACTCTTCTTTCCTGAAGGAACTAACTTTGTCCTCTTTTCTTTTGGAATGTGTATGTACACTGGACAACCGAATATTCTGAGACGGCTGACTTCTGGTTTCTTACCAGAGAAGACTTCTTTAGGTGTCTTGTTCTCGAGTAATCTATGTGGAATACAGTTCTGTACATACACTGCTATTCTGGCAGCTTCTGCCCATAGATGCATGGGAAGATATTGATCATGAAGCATATCCCTTTTAGCTTCCATGATCATTCTATTCTTCCTTTCTGCAACCCCATTCTGTTGTGGATTATATGGAGTGGTTAACTCCCTATTAATCTCAGAATCTTTGCATAATTCTTTGAATTCATTTGATGTGAATTCTCCGCCATTATCTGATCCAAAGGTCTTGATCTTCTTTTCAGTGTGGTTCTCAATCAAGGCCTTGAATTCCTTGAACTTTCTAAATACTTCATCTTTGTTCTTCATGAAGTAAATCCATGTCTTCCTAGAAAAATCATCAACAAAAGAAACATAGTATACATACCCGCTTAATGAACTTGATGACATTGGACCGCATACATCGGAGTGAATGATTTCCAAGATTCCTTTTTCCTTGCTCTCTCTACTTGGAAATGTCTTATTTTTATTCTTTCCTTTCACACATCCTTTGCAGAATCCATCATGTTTTGCTTGAATTTCTAGAAGACCTTCAACAACTTTGCTTGCAAGTGGTAGTGCTCTGTAGTGCATATGTGCAAGCCTTCTATGCCAAAGTTCATTTGGCTCTACTGTGTCATGGACTAAATCTTGTTCTGGATGGCCCTTCAATTTTTATAGGCCTCCCTCTTGTTCCCCAATCACTACTACATCATCAAAAGTCTTTCCCTTTGGCCACATGAGAACTTGGCCATCTACAAATGCAACCCTCGTGCCTTTAGCATCTAATGCATATATGGAGAGGAGGTTCTTCTTAAGTCCCGGTACAAACAATACATCCTTCATCTTCATAGACTTTCCAGAGTCTAGCTTATAGGAGGATTCCCCACTACCTTTTATTGGATACTGGTAGTCATCTCCGAGTTTCACCTTGTGGGGTGATTCACATTCTGATAGTCTCACAAAAGACTCTTTGAATCTTGTCATATGTTTGGAAGCCCCACTGTCTATAAGCCAATCATTGCTTCCATGTGTGATGTTTCCCGTGAGAGTGGAAATCAAAACATATTCTTCATCACTTGAAGAGTCATCACTTTCTTGCTTGTTTTTCTTTGTGGAAGGTTCATCATCTTTTGTAGCATGAGCATGGTGTCTTCTCTTGTTGTTTTTCTTCTTGTGAGAGTTTGTTTTCTTTCTAGGACAATCTTTGGCATAGTGTCCTATTTCATCACAAGTATAACATCTGAGTTGAGCTTTCTTGGAGGAAGAATGCTTTCCATTAGAATGATGATGATGGTCCCTTCTGCTTTTCTTGGATTGAACTGTGAGAGCTTGATATTCACTTCCCATCTTTTTCTCTCGAGCTGCTATCCGAGCTTCTTCTTGTGAGCATTCTTCCCATAGTCTGCTAAACTTGACTAGCTTCCTTTTGGCATAGATCCCTTGAATGAAAGAGTCCCATGTCCTAGGGAGACCATTCAAGGTGTTCATTACAATCTATGCATTCTCTAATTCTTCATCCACTGCTTCAAGTTGTTCTTTGATCTAGGAGACCCTTGTGAAGTATGACTGTATGGTCTCCGCATTCTGAATCTTCACATTCTTTAACTGGTTCCTCAAAGTCTTTTTTCGATTTATGTTCTTTCCTTCAAACATTTTGGCTAGGGAATCAAACATAGCTTTAGATGTCTTCAGGGAGGAAACCTATGGTATGAGGTGATCCTTGATTGAATCTGCAATAATCCTTTTATCCATAACCAACTTCTTCTTGTGTAAGGCCTTAGCCTCATCTCCCTTTAGAACTAGAACCTCCTCATTGATGTAGGAGTCCAACTCATTTTCTTCCAGGACCAGGGAGATCCTATACTTCCAAGCTCGGAAAGTTATCAGCTCCCTCAAGCTTTTCATCAAGCTTTGTATGGTGAGACATATTAACTGAGAATCTCAAAAGGAAATACAAAAGATTTAGATCTTACTAGGTCAATATGTCAGAATTGGATCTGAAGCTAAATTTCTGCAGTGCTGGTTCAGGAGCATATTAGGGTTTGAATTTCCCAGAGTTCTGTCCAACCAAATGCTTTGATATTTATCTCTAAAATTTGATTTTGAGGAGGAGATCAATCTAGGACTAGGCTCACTAAAAAATTCCACTTCTGTGGAAAGCCCTAATTTCTGGCAGCAGTGTCATGTCAAAAACTGAAAATGCTCAGAATCAGATTTTGCTTCGACAAAAAGATGGGCCCTAGGGAGGAGAGTCAGCCCAACCTTATTTTGCTAAAAATATATGGAGAGAGATCCAAAAAATAGGAATCCCTAGTTTCTACTGCACAATTTCTTCTTCTCAGGTTAGCTTTGATACCATGTTAGAATTTTATCATTCAAGCTAGCATTATATTAGGATCTTTAACTGAGAGAATAACAAGCACGACAATTAAATACAAGAGACAATGAGCACAATATTTTTCCTCTGGGAAACCATAAATGGAGAAAACCCTGCAACTTCCTCAGAGATAGAATCAGCATCAAAAGCAAAATCCCAAAATAGTAAGATGATCTCCCGACAACAGTAGTCTCTTTCTTTCTAGCCCCATCAACTTCTTCTCCCTCAGCTATGTGCTACAACTGAGTGGGAGTGAGTGTGTGTTAAATAGAGAGGCTCACTCTCTATTTATACTAATTCCTGACTTGACAATAACTCACTAAGGCTGACTTCACTATGAGAGTCTAATAACCCTAGGGCCCCACAAGCGGGGACTTTAACCCTTGATCAATAGGAGGGTTACCCACAATGACTTGACATGACTTGTTCACATTCCAAAAACTCCCGATCGAAACATTGGGGCATGAAATGACTCAATTACATTACAAACACTTCCCAGACTAAACATCGGGGTACAATACATAAGATATACAAGTGAATACATTCCGAAGTTACAATTACATCAACACAAAGAAGAAAGGTGAGAGGCAGCAAGAGACTACTCAGGAAGCGAATGTAGTAGGTGATGTGTTACAAGATGCCTTGATTCTTGCATTATATAACACTAGCGATTACTGGGTAGTAGATTCAGGGGCTTCATGTCATGCTACACCCCATAGGAAATTCTTTCATGATTATGTTCGAGGTGATTTTGGACATGTTTTATTGGGGGATGATGAACCATGTAAAATTGTTGGAAAGGGTAAGGTACGGATTAAGTTAAATAATGGAAGTGAATGGCTACTAAAAAATGTAAGGCACATTCCTACTATGAAAATAAATCTAATCTCAACAGGGCAGTTGGGAGATAGTGGTTGTTTGTCTACGTTTGGAGAAACACGGTGTAAGATCACTGGTAATATAAAAAGGAGATAGGGTAGGTACATTATATTTATGTCCTCATAATACTGATTATTCTATCTCTGTAGATTCCACAGAAACAGGTGCAGCGTTGTGGCATCATAGGCTTGGCCACATGAGTGAGAAGGGGATGTAGATTCTCCACTCAAGGAAACTGCTTCCATATCTGAAGCAGGTAAGTTTGGAATTATGTGAGAACTGTGTTTATGGAAAATAGAATAGAGTTCGATTTCTTCGGGTTGGGAAACAAAAGAAGAGTGAAAAGTTAGAGCTTGTATATACAGATGTATGGGGACTAGCTCAGGTACAATATCTTGGTGGCTCTCGTTGTTATGTTTCATTTATCAATGATGCAACTAGAAAAACTTGGGTTTATTGCATTAGACAAAAATCTGATGTGTTTGATACTTTTAAGAAGTGGAAATATTTGGCTAAGAATGAGATGGGAAAAATGTTGAAATGTCTTAGATATGATAATGGAGGCGAGTACTGCAGCAAGGAGTTTGACAGTTACTGTTCACACAATGGGATTCACAGAGAGAAGTCGGTCCCTGGAACACCACAAGAAAATGGTGTGTCAGAAAGGATGAACAGAACGATCATGGAGCGTGCAAGGTGTATGAGATTGCATGCAGGGTTGCCCTTACAATTTTGGGCTGATGCTATAAACACTTCCATTTATTTAATAAAGAGAGGGCCTTCAAGCACTTTGGATGGTGGCATTCCAGAGGAGGCATGGACAGGTAAACAGGTAAAATACTCATTTCTGAGAACTTTTGGTTGTGAAGCATTTGTCCATATTGATAAATATGATAGAACAAAGCTTGAGGCTAAATCCAAGAAATGTACCTTTATTGGATATGGGGTTGATGATTTTGGTTATCGCTTATGGGATCTTAAAAATCACAAAATCATTAGGAGTAGAGATTTAGTATTCAATCAAAAGTTCATGTATAAATATTAGTTGTAGGGAAAGAAATAATAAAAGGAAAACACACAGTACACAGTGCTTGATGAAATCAAAGAAAATGAAGTTCCAAAGGAACCAGAAAATCAAGAGTAGCAGCAGGTACCTGACACTCCTGCAACTGTAAGAAAGTCTACTAGGTTAAGTAGACCCCCTGAACGATTCTCTCCTTCATTGTATTATTTATTGATGACTGATTTTGGTGAACCAGAATGTTATGAAGAAGTAATGCAGGTAGAAACTAGAAAGAAGTGGGAGCAAGGCATGGATGAGGAGATGGACTCATTGGTAAGAAACCAGACTTGGGATCTGGTTAAGTTGCCTGCAGAAAAAAGGGCATTGCAGAATAAATGGGTTTATAGGTTGAAGGAAGAATATGGAGGAAAGAAGCGGTGCAAGGATAGACTTGTTGTAAATGGGTTTTCACAAAAGAAAGGTATAGACTTTGATGAAATATTTTCTCCTGTTGTTAAAAATGAATTCAATTAGAACTATTTTAAGTCTAGTGGTGGTAGAAGATTTGCATCTTGAACAGTTAGATGTTGAAACAACCTTTCTCCATGGGGATTTGGAGGAAGAGATTTATATGTAGCAACCACAATGTTATGAGGTCAAAGGGAAGGAGAATTTGGTTTGCAGTTTGAAGAAGAGCTTGTATGGGCTGAAGCAAGCTCCAAGGCAATGGTATTTGAAATTTGATAAGTTTATGATAGAACAAGGTTATGATAGATGTCATTCTGACCACTGTGTTTATTTCAAGAGGTTAGATAATGGAAGATATATTATATTGTTATTGTATGTGGATGACATGCTTGTTGCAGGGTCTAACATGCAGGATATAAATGTGCTCAAAAGAAAACTAGCTAAATCATTTACAATGAAGGATTTGGGTGCTGCAAAGCAAATAATTCTTATGAGAATAACAAGAGACAGGAAAAATCATAAATTGATGTTGTCTTAAGGTGAGTACATAGAAAAGGTGTTGCAGAGGTTTAGAATGCAGAATGAAAAACCAGTCAGTACACCTTTGGCCATCCATTTCAAACTAAGCAAGGATATGTGTCCAGAGACACATGAAGAGATAGATTACATGTCCAAGATTCCCTATTCATCAACGGTTGGAAGCTTGATGTATGGCATGGTGTGTACAAGACCAGATATTGCACATGCAGTGGGAGTTGTGAGCAGACATATGAATAATCCAGGTAAATAGCATTAGAAAGCAGTACAGTGGATTCTAAGGTATTTAAGAGGTACCACTTCTCATGCATTATGTTTTGGAGGTTCAGAAACTGTTCTACAGGGATATGTTGATGCAGATATGGCTGGTGATAAAAACAACAGGAGGAGCACCACAAGATATGTGTTTATTGTGGGTGGAACAACATTAAGTTGGATTCAAAACTGCAACAGTTTGTTGCACTTTCAACAACAGAAGCAGAGTATGTTGCTGCTACAGAGGCTAGTATGGAGATGATTTGGTTGCAGAGGTTCATGGAAGAATTGGGTAAGAAGAAGGAGAATAGTAGGTTATATAGTGACAGCCAAAGTTCCATTCATCTTGCAAAGAACTCAACCTTTCATTTGAGGACTAAACATATACAACTCAAGTACCACTTCATAAGATCTGTTCTAGATGAAGAACTGTTAAAACTGGAAAAGATACATACTAGCCAGAATCCTGCAAACATGTTGACAAAGGGAATAACCAAAGAGAAATTGAGTTCCTACTCAGTTTCTATTGGCCTTCAAGAATGAAGGTGAAAATAAGAAAATTTCCAAGTCCAAGGTCTAGAGCATAGTCCAACAAGTACAACAGTAGTGGAGCTGCTGTGATCAGTCTCCAAGTGGGATATTGTTGGTTGTGGAGCCCGATATTCCAGATCTATAGATATTATTTAGTCATTTTTTTAACTCAGGTGTACTGTACACTCATTCCCCCTTCCTTGGGGTTTGGGGAAGCACCCCAAAACAGGGGGTTCGGGGGCAACACACTTGAGAAATGGGGGATCAGGGGCGGATCCCCTGAGAATTTTTTTTGGGATGTGTGTTGGCCAACAGTTTTGTGGACCCATGGTATTGGGTTAACCGTAGTATTTTTCCATGGTATTTCCTCTATAAAAGAAAGCATTGTAACACGACTGTGCATGGTATTATTTTGTATTGTAAACAATCTCTGTGATTGTGTGGGAGAGACTGTGAGAGCGTGAAGAGGAAGTGCAACAGTTTTGCTGCAGGCTGTATCCCTTCATCTTTCTGGACTATAATAAAAGGACTAGCAATTTCTTTGTGGACGTAGCCCATCATTTGGGTGAACCATGTTATATCTGTGTCTCTCTGTAATGTGTTTAATGTGTTTTGCATCTTGTTTAATGATTTGACTGTATATGTGTTATTTCTCTTTGGTCCTGTTTCTAATAGGGTCCCACTTCCTGAACTGCAAGTATCCATGTGGTTGTTTCAAAGGTGGAAACTTGGCATCCCAAGGAATGATATGATCCCACTGTCTAGTGTGCATCCTCCTAAGCATCATCAACACCATGAAGAAACCATCACCATGAAAGGTACTATGAAGGATAGCAATAACATCATGAAGAATGAATGGATCATGCAAGTGACATAGAATTATGTCACACTCCAAGCTAGTCCAAAAAATAAAGAGATTATCCATAATAAAATACATGTCCCCAAGGTGAGGTTAAATCCAAACAAGTCTCTCCAATCCCCTAGGAATGTTCTTATGTGTCCAATGCACACAAGAATCAAATATGAAATCAATGAAGCTCAAGTGAAAAGGGTGAAAATCCCATGTCCAACCACAATAAGGGTAGCCATCATCCAACAAACAAGCATTCTCAGGATGCTCACAATAAAATGTTGCAACAAAAATATATCTGAGAATGAAAGCAAGAAATACAAACATGCACCTCCTCATCCAACAAGAAAATGGAAATACACTCAAAACAAAATATCCATGTGAACAATCCAATGGTTCAACACTTTTCCATTGGTAAAAGGGTGGAAGAATCCATACAAAGATGTAGATATCCTCCACAAAGGCCACCTTGTTAAAGATAGATGTCTCAATAAATTATCTTGGCATCTTGCTTTCTTAGCTACCTTCCATCGACCATGAACATAAATAATTTTGCAACAAGACTCCATGTGTGACATGTAATCTTCCACCCAATCCGTATGTGGATAAATTGAATCAAATGGAAGAAATATGTGCCTATGATTCTCCATCTAGGAGTCTTCTTCATCTAGAGAAATATTATGATCCCTTAAGCATGGAACTAGTGTACAAATCCAATGGCTCAACTCTGTGCCACTGGGTCCACTCAATGGGTGCAAGTGAATGAAGGAGGCATTAAATAATGAAAGTGGATTCCTTTGTTCCTGCTGGGAAGGGAATGGTGCATTTATCAGGTCACGATGAACACATGCGGGAGCCTCCTGCTCCTCATGTGGCAATAACAAGGAAAAAATTTTCACCCCATGTTCATCCCCAAATGATACGGATGAATTAAATATGTGGGGTGAATAATTGTGAACCAACCTCATATCTCTACAATTATCATCCACCAAAACTATGGCTACATATTCTTCATCACTGGTTGGTCCAACTAAGGTGAACTCATCTGACTCTACCATGGAGAAGAGACTCTCTCCAAGAAACAACGTAAGTTTTCTGTGGGAAAGATCAAGTGCTTGGTTCTCATTAACCTTTTTTGCACACTCCACAAGCACATGCAAAACTGAAAGCATCTCATGATCCACCATCTCATGAGGTCCCCCCTTATGATCAAGAATGCAATCAACCTTGTGAGGATAGTTGAATGGTTTGTAGGAGGTCAGGTGTGATCTTTGCAACTTTTCATGAAGTTGATTTATCTCCATCTTGGAATCTTGGAGTGCATACTAAGTTCTCCTCAAGGAATCTGGGTGGTCATCAAATCTTGTGTGAGCTTGCAAATCGCTTCTTCATCCTTCAAGTATGCACCATGAAATAGCTCAACAAGATCAATCAATCTGTCTCTATCAGAAAGCAAATGGATAAAATTAACTTTGATGCTTTTCATGGCCTTCTGAAACTTCTCCATGCCTTCTATGGAATATTTCTTCTCTAAATTCCAACAGAGATTTGTCATCAATGCATGGGTGCCATGGAGAGTGTGTAGGGCCTATTTGATCTTATACTCACTCATCTTCAATGGATCTTCAAGAAAATGAATTTCTGGTAGATGAACCTGTTAGTGCTAGAAATTGTTCATAGACTACCACAAGAACAAGCTAACACAATCTAAAAATAAAATAGAATAAAATTGGTTTTAGGGTTTTGGTTTTAAAAACTTCATCAGCAAGGAGGAAATAAACATCCACAAACTAATACATAACTGAATCATGCAAGTTGGATAAACTGGGGATCAAACACATCCCAATAAGCCATAAACATTACACATGAAATACTAATTCCACCCATAGGCTACAAGCATTTACATGAATAAACCTTTAAACAGGAAATGAAATTGTAGACTGAGCAATCAACTAGATCAGAAATGAAAAAGCATGATAGGTAAAAGGGCTTATCAGTTTATATATAATCAATAACAACCATCCACTAACATAAGAGTTATAAATGCTAGCTTGAGAAATCAAAGCTCCAAAAGCCTCTCCTTGAGTGAAAAATCCAACCACAAAACTGTATGTTTGTCTTCATTTTATAATTACAAAGGTAAACTACTTCCATAACTACCTTCTAGGTCGAAATTTGAAACAATTACATCAATTAGTTACATGATAACTCAAAATATTTAAAGACAATTAACCCAAAAAAAGCAAATCGGTTTTGAGGAATTTGGTGAATTTGTGAAAATTTGGGTCTCAAAGACACCTTAATATATCTCGATCTGGGACACCCTTCAATTGATCAAAATTCATGCTAGAAGTTTATGACTAAAACATGAAATTATTAAATAATTCAAACACTCAAAATAGGCCACAAAGATGAATTCGAATCTCTCAAATGATAATAGTTGTTGTAAAACTAAGAGAGGTTTTTGTGAATGAGTCTGTTTTCGACAAAAACCTCTTTTGGTTTTCCAGAATTCATTTCCATAACCTCATAATATGCTCCCAATGATAATGAAAAAATAGGAAAAAATAGAGTCGCTACAGGAATCTCCTCATGAAAATATTTGACAAAGGACTAAAAAATGAGGGTTAGATTATAAAGCAAACTTGGAATAAACTTTTATTATAATTTTTTGAAAGATTAAAGATATACAGATTAACTAATAATCCCAAAAGACAAACCTTAAAACTAAATTAATGAAATAATTCAACCATTAAAATCATTAAATCCAACAAAAATTACTGATTGTCAAAAGTTCTTAAAATCAACATAAAATGTAAAATCATTTTAAACCAACGGCTGAAAATTAGGACAAAATGAATATACAAACAAAGAACAAGATCTAGTTATAACATATGATTCTTGCTATGGGATGAAGTCCTCCTTGTGAGGCTTCAAGAACCTGTAGACCTTGTGCCTTATTCATTGGGTGATGGAGTCATTTATCAAATCTCTGCAAGTTTCTCAAACTCTGAACACATACCTATGAAATGACAAAATACTGCTAGAAACCAGCATACTGAAAAGAATATAGATGCTCGTATAACGAGCTTATTCTTCTATTTACTCCTACTTCTAATCGGAGGAAACAACCCAATCAAGTGTAATCATACTTCCAGTGAAGCCAAGAAACCATTTGACTGAGAATCATAATTCCATGCATGCTACTGTTTGAGAAAACCCACAAAAGATGTGATAAATGCAATAAAGAGTCTGTAGGCAGCCGATACTTATGATTGAAAATAGGAAGTATGCCAAAGGCTAGAGCATTAGAAACCTTTGAAAATTACAACTGCATTCAAGAAGCCACGAGATCATGAAATTTTCGATTTAAAACTTCAATGTCTTCATTATATTCATCATAAAGTGAAGAATTCTCTTCCTCTCCATTGTTGTTATTTTTAAACTTTGGCTCAAGAATGGAAACCAAGGGCTTTTCAAACTGCTTATCGACCTTTAAATAAAACCCTTGATCAAAATTTGAACAAGTAAAATTCTGAAAGTGACCATAAGTCAAGAATGACAGCTTATTTCTTATATCAATAGTAAGAGGTTGGAGAGCAGCAACTTCTTCTTCATAACATGATAATCTCATATCAGGAACTAGGAAATTTCTACTATAATCCACTGAAAGTATATTATCATCAAAAAAGTCAGTAAACTGATATGAAGAATCAACACAAGCGTCATTTACAAGGCTTGTTCATATGAAAATCTGAAAATGATGAAGAAATCTGTCTTAAATATGAAGGATACCTACGTTCTTCTTCCTGTTCATAAGCTTGTATATCTTCAACATGAGCCTAATCTCGAAGCATTTTGCAAGATCAGATGTTCTCCTCCACTCCTTTTGCATCCTCAAACAATTTTCTTAAAGATGATGATTTCCTTTCTAATAAGAAAAGGACAAGAGCTGAATTCTGAGCTATAACATAATATTATACCATAGCAAGTTTTTCTGAAGGTCTGATCTTCGTAGGCATACTGATATAAAAAATTTGAAATGTCTAATTAAATTTAGTAATTGGCTCATCATTCTCCCTTTTCAAACTATAAAATTCAGAAAGAAATTGATCATAAAATTTATTCTTACCCCAATACTTCAAAAAGACATCATGTAACTCTTCCCACGATCCAATTGAATCAGCTTTTAAATTTCGGAACCAAAACCCAACATCTCTAGCAAAGGATTTCAAAAATAACCTCATGACAACATCCTCATGCATGATTTCAAAATTATCAATGAAATTATGAAAAGATCCTAAATGCTTCTCTTCTGTAATATGGTATTTTCCAGTAAAATAGGGAAGATATTCAACAAAGTAGGAAGGGTAAGGATGTATGAGAAATGGCAGCTTAAGAGGTTTAAACATCTTATGTCTGAGTCTAGACTAAAAATTTGTGAGTTGAAAATGAGGCTCAACAAGTTGTTCGCAAGTTTCAGTAGTGGTGGTAGAAGGTAATAGATTAGCTTTATTCTCTACAAGAAGACCAGAATAATCAAGTTCAAGAGATATGGGTATATGTATATCATTTTGCACATGTATTTCAAATGAAGGAATAGGATCAACATCAATAAAACAAAAAGAATGCAGACTTTCTTCTTCCAAAGAGGGATATATACCTGAAGGTTTATGATCATCGGAATAGACAAAACAAAAAATAATTCTTTTGACATGCAATGGGAAAGACAGGAAATAACTGATGAATAAGAACAAAACCTCATGGAGGAAAGTAACAAGATGATACCTAGTCTTTCCATTTGGATTCTTCATTTTTCTGTCATCAAAATTCTCCTTATAGTGGAAAAGTTTAATCGTGGAGTTGCCGATGAAAAATTGTAATCTAAAAGATTTTCTAACTTTGTTCACCTCTCAAAATAAGATGAATAATGATATCCTAGGGAAGATATACTTCAGCTTCGTCCTCAGTAACAACGCCAAAGATGTTAGTGCTAGAAATTGTTCCTAGACTACCACAAGAACAAGCTAACACAATCTCAAAATGAAATATAATAAAATTGGTTTTTAGGGTTTTGGTTTTAAAAACTTCATCAGCAAGGAGGAAATAAACATACACAAGCTAATACATAACCTAATCATGGAAGTTGGATAAACTGGGGATCAAACACATCCCAATAAGCTATAAACATTACACATGGAATACTAATTCCACCCACAGGATACAAGCATTTACATGAATAAACCTTTAAAAAGGAAATGAAATTGTAGACTGAGCAATCAACCAGATCAGAAATGAAAAAGCATGACAGGTAAAAGGGCTTATCAGTTTATATATAATCAATAACAGTCATCCAATTACATAAGAGTTATAAATTCTAGCTTGAGAAATCAAAGCTCCAAAAGCCTTTCCTTGAGTGAAAAATCCAACCACAAAACTGTATGTTTGTCTTCCTTTTATCATCACAAAGATAAAGTAGTTCCATAACTACCTTCTAGGTTGAAATTTGAAACAATTACATCAATTAGTTACATGATAACTCAAAATATTTAAAGACAATTAACCCCAAAAAAGCAAATCGGATTTGAGGAATTTGGTGAATTTATGAAAATTTGGGTCTCAAAGATGCCTTAATATCTCTCGATCTGTGACACCCTTCAATTGATCGAAATTCGTGCTGGAAATTTGTGACTAAAATAGGAAATTATTAAATAATTCAAACCCTGAAAATAGGCCAAAACGATGAATTCGAATCTCTCAAATGATAAAAGATGTTACAAAACTAAGTGAGGTTTTTGTGAATGATTCTGTTGTGGACAAAACCCTCTTTTGGTTTTCCAGAATTCGTTTCCATCACCTCGTAATCTGCTCCCAATGATAATGGAAAAAACTGGAAAAACAGAGCTGCTATAGGAATGTCCTCGTTAAAATATTTGACAAAGGACTAAAAAATGAGGGTTAGATTATAAAGCAAACTTGGAATAAAATTTTATTATAAGTTTTTGAAATATTAGAGATATACATATTAACTAATAATCCCAAAATACAAACCTTAAAACTAAATTAATGAAATAATTCAACCATTGAAATCATTAAATCCAACAAAATTTACTGATTGTCAAAAGTTCTTAAAATCAACATAAAATGTAAAATCATTTTAAACCAACGGTTGAAAATTAGGACAAAAAGAACAGATAAACTAAGAACAAGATCTATTTATAACAAAATCTCTTCTTCTTCCCTCTTTCTTGGATCAACTTAATGAAACTCAAGTGGTGATGTGAAAGCTGATCTTATATCTTTTTGAGCTACTACAAGGTATTCATATTCATGCTTAAGAAAAATTAAACTTGTAGCAACTTCATTAATGTGGATCTATATGCTATCTACATAGATATGTGAGTACCCCTCAATAGATACTCCATTATAGCTCAAGTTTCCATCAGTAGATGCTTCACAAGAACTTGAGTACCCATCAAAAGTTACTCCATTATCCATATCCAGAATTTCATTTGTCTTTAGATGATCATCAACAACATATAAGGTGGATTTATCATGTTCATGTGATTTACAAACCCCATCAGTGAAGATTGTATCCTTTTTTTCTTCTAACTTACACTCCTCCTCATGGAACTTTTCTTCTCCACTGCAGTCACTTTGTAGTTACTCCCTCTCCCCATAGTTATCCTTCATTTTGCATCCCTCATATGGAACTGAAATATTTTCATCCTTTAATATATCATGTGGCTGCAAGTAAACATGGTTGTTGCAAAAATAAAAACTCTTATCATACTTTTTCTTGATATTTTCATCTTCCTTGCTTGGAGAGATGGAGTAACTTGATTCCTCCTTACACCAGCTAGTACAACAAGGATCCACTTGTGCATCGACTTTGGTTTTCTTTGGTTCTACTAAACCCACTTCTTGGAACAAATTATCAATCATATGTGCAATCCTTACTTCATTTTCTTGGTAGTAGGGGTCCTTGAACTACTTCTTTATCTCAAGGTAGCAGTAATCTCAAAAAGATAAGACCTCCCTTATATCTTCTTTTACAGCATAGTATTCCATGAAATACTGGAAGGATTTCTTAGAGTTATTTCCACCAAACATTTGACCAACAACACTTGTATATTTATGACATATGACTTCATCAGATGCTGAAAGGAATAATTCATCAACATCATCCCTAATGAATCTACCCGAGGAACTACATGAGGGCTCTTCATATGCTTATTCTTCAATCACAAAAGTTACCAACCTCATGATGGAAAATTTATTCAACTGAGATTTCTTTCCATGGGGGTGGAGGAAATATCTATGATACCATTGTAATGTACCTAAGGTTGATTTAGGCACACTAACTCAAGAACTTGAAATAAATTGTGTGAACACAATGGGAAATTGCACTGATCAGTTAGACAAGGATCAAAGGAGTAGTTTTAAACAAAGGAAAGGGATGATGCTTATGATATAAAATTGGAGTCACAACAATCTAAGGAACAATACAAAAATTTATGATAGATTTTATAGATCAATTTTACTCAGAAATGACATGAAACAATGCAAGAAGGAGTTGCAGTTGTATTTGGTTATCATTAATCAAAAGTAGTGATACAATGCAATACAATGGAAAAAGAGCCATGCAATTAGAATCCTGAAGAGGTCATTCAAATTCATTACATGAGAGTGTCTTAATTGTCAGTTAAACACAACTCAGCACATCATTTAACCACTTAACTCCAACTTAATTGACTCTAACTGACTCAGAGGCAGTTTAGACCGAGTCTAATTGAATAGAACTCAACTGCATGCCAACAAATAGGTGAGGGTGCGTATCTAAATTCAGTTAGGTGAGATGAAATGAACTACACTAAACTGAGTCACCAAAAGTAGGTGGAGGGGCCTTTAATCACTCCAGTTAATTGAAATTAACCAAAAATAGGCTAATTGATGAGGAAGGTGCCATTGCAGCTCCAGTTTAGCTGAAAGGTAGGTGAAACAACATTTATTTAACTGAATGGGGCACATATGTCATGTAGATCAACCCATATTTGCTCCTATATTGAAGGAGGAGGATCGGTTAGTATCCTTGATTGAAGGAGAAGACTCAGTTAGGATCCTTGATTGAAGGACGAGATCCAGTTGATGATGCAGCCACATATTCGAGTCAAGAACTTAGGATAAGTGGTAAATTATGCCAAATAAGACAAATAATGTTGTGTGGTTGGATAATGACTTCAAAACCCCCCCTTAAGCTAAAATCATGTGGAGGAGTAAAAAAAAATAGAGCCTCGGCAGCAAAGGCCATAGGTCACCCTTTACAAAAAATAACTCTAAAATGCTCAAAAAATTATAAGTGAGGAAAAGAGGAAAAACCCCGTGGGAAAGAAAACCCCCCCTCAAACTGAACACTAAAGAATTAATCTTAATTCACCATGATGGAACTCACCACCAACAATGAATGGAGGTAAGTGAATTTCTTCTCAATGAATCTCTTGGTGAAAATGCATGCAATTTGCTGATTTGTGGGGCAATATTGCAGAACAACTATTCTATCATGCACAAATTATCTAATGTAGTGCCTGTGGATTTCGATGTGTTTGGTTCTCTGTCTCTAAATTGGATCTGTCGAGATATCGATAGAACTTTTATTGTCACAAAAAATGACAGTATATGAAGTGATACCAATGTCAAACTAGGCCAAAATACCTTGCAGCCAAACTACATGTATGCATGCATTAACTGCTCCCCTGTACTTTGCCTCTACTGAAGAAAGGGAAATGGAAGCCTTCTTTTTGCTTGACCAAAAAATAGGCCCAACACAAAACGTGAAAACATAGACATAAGTATACTTTTGATCTATGCTATCTCCTGCCCAATCAGAATATGTGAATCCTACCAAGTCTAGTTCGAAATCAACATTATAGGGAATGCCATAGGTTCTATTACCCTGCACGTATTGTAGAATCCTCTTGGCTTCCCTCCAAAGAAGTTCATGAGGCTGCTGCATATACCTTGATACAAAATTAATGGCATAACAAATTCCAGGCCTTGAATGTGTCAAGCAGAGAAGGATTCCAATCAACTAACAGTAGAGAGTAGAATCCACCTGTGGAGTAGTATTTCCCTCTTTTGATTCCTAAGAGGAATGGGAAAGGTGATAACTTAAAATCAGCCATATTAAAGGTAATGGAAAAATAATTAGAGACACTTGAATACCACTAAGAATATGTAATATATCATTAAAAATATTTTTATTTAGGTTTATAACAGATTTGGTAAGGTTAGGGGGTTGCACAAGCAAGACTAGTCTCTAGGACTACACAATAGGCTCAACTTCTAGGCTTCCCAAACGATGGAAGTGGGTTAGGGATTCTTGGTTTCAGAAATGGAAAATAATTATAATCCTGTTAATATACTCTAATAATATAAATTAATGAAATTGATGGAATTGAGACCAGCTAGTACACAAAACTGCAAAACTAGTCAATTTTAACATGTGAATGAGCTAGTCTAGTTTTCTGACCATTCTAATGAATCGGTATAATTAATACTTATGAAATAATGGATAGTAAAGGATTTTATAATATATATCATGTCATATGAAATATTTATTCACACATTTAAATGTACATTCATTAGTTTATGACATCACACTTACCAGATTTTCCCAGGGGTTGGAGATTGTACAACATAGAGAGAAACTAATGAATTGTGTGAAAGGAAAGGAATTATTTACCATTGTATTTGACCCATGGTATGAATAGTGTTCTCATGGATCATGTTCAACATACCAAATCTACTACAAATATTGGATTGTTCCCTCTTGAAGTGGGATTCTAACTGGACAAGATTCCTTGCATCGAGGCAAGGATTAAATGAGGATATTCTACATAAAATGGACTTGATCAGATTTACTAGATGGAATATCAGATATGAAAATTAATCCAATTTCTGCACTCATAATGAGAATAAGAAGAATGGAGAAAAACTGGAGATCTAGAGCATCCTTCTTCAACTAGTTTGCAAATCCAACACTCAAGAATCCACTGAAAGGAAGGAGGATGGATTTATTCACTGATAACTATGGTAGATATCCCTTGAAATATGATGAATAAATTTGATAGATGAATATTTATGCAATAAAACTCTTTGAAATGCACTGGCAATGGGGAACATCACCCAAATCTTGTTGAGGCACAACACTCAACTTATGAGAAGCAAGGCCCTCAAGAAAAAAATTGGCAAATGACCAAAAGTTGTGAGAGGGGTGTGCTATCATTATTTTATTGGAAACATGGCCTCTAGGTCAAATTATATCTTCATGTGGCCCACTTTCCTCAACCAATGTGTCCTCATGAGTAAAATTGGTACTTTCCTTCTTTTGCAATGACATGCCCTTTTTCTTCATTTGAAAATTGTGCCCTCGTACTTTAAGAATGGCTTTCCTTTTCTCATTTTTGGAAACTGTTCCCTCATAATTTTTGGGTTGAATTTCCTTTCTTGTTTTTAGAAACTACACTCTCATGACCTCCAAAAGTTGCTTGGTATTCATCCTGACAACGTTTCCTAGGCTTGCCTTATTTATCCTTGTTTTTTTAACTGGTTTCTGTATGCATGTTGTCTATATTTTTCCTGGATTTTTGGCTCTTTCTTGATTTGCTCCAAGTTTCATTTTTGGGTGACAACTACATGGGTCTACTTTATATTATGCACCCCCCTTGACACCTAGTACATTCACTTAGCATAATTTTTATTTAAAAAATCATAACAAAAATAATTTAAATATTTCTAATCCTAAGTTTGACAAATTTAAATATTAAGGGTAATTACTTTATCAAATGACCCCATATTAATTAATTTATTATTCCACTCGAAATCATGGGGTTCTAAATGTTAAATTTGTGAGCCATTGATCTACAGGAAAATGAGAGAAATTGAGAAGGGGGATTATGAAGTGGAATAATGAAAGAAAATGTACATTGAACAGTAAACCTATGCCACAAACTTCAGATAAAACGAACAAGAATTGATCAGTTTATCACAACATTAATATTCATTCATTAATCAACAATACAATGATTATACAATAAATAGAATTTGAATGATAAATATAGGATTCGAATCTATCAGTTATAACTAGCTTATTAGCTAACTCAGTGTGTCTAAATCACTGCTGGAGCTCACTAGTCTAACTCTGGATGTCTAAATCATTCTACAATCAGTTAATTGATGAGGTAGGGTGTGGGAAAAAGGAACCACTCTCCCTTCATGCATGAAAAAATGGAACTAGGCTAACTGAGAGTGGTCTAACTAATTGTAACTAGAGGTTAACTTAGCATAATTTCTTACCTACCACAACCAATTGATGGAGGTTGTTGGTGGCACTTAGAGTGGGCTCCTATAATGTAGGGATTGGCACCGGTGGCACCAATGGCACCAATGGAACAATTGGAACCAAAGCTCCTGTAACGTGATAAATGACCTCCTAAGCTAGGAAATAATAAAAAGTAGATTATGTTGGACAAAGGATACTTAATTAATCCGAACACCCCCCGCCCACCCAACCCCCCCCCTGCCCCCCCTTAATCCTAACTTTGGACAACTTGGGACCTGGAAACTAGGATAAAATTCACCTATACAATCTATATAAATTAAATATTGCTTAGTAAAATAAGGAAAATGGGGAAAACCTCATGGGAACCCTCCCCCCCGTCCTACCCCCAAAAAATAAGCAGGAATCAAGAAACAAGCTATACTACTTAAGAGAAATTTTTCTGTTTGAGCAAAAACTTGTGAAAAAATTGGTGCAATTTGCAATTTTGTGGAGTAGCCATGCAGAATCATGGTTCTTCTGTGCATCAGCATCCTGGGACTATGCATGTGAACCTTTTCCATATTCTTCCGATCTGTTGAATTTTGCTTTTGTCTCTTCTTTCTGGAGGAGGAATGAAATGATCCATTTTGTTCATCAGTGGGCCAAATTGTGGATCAATCTTCTTCATCAAGTAGAATCTCTCTGGAAGTTTATTGCACCACTCTATAAGTAGTGAAGCTGTGTGAGAGAGTTCAACATGTTCATTATGATACTGGGACTTCATTCTTCTTCTATCGTCTGGATCCTCAACAACATTCTCAGCTGCTTCAATGAGATTTTCAACCCATTTAGGCTTCTGATTCAAAATGAGAGCTGGATTTGGATCTAGATCATCTTGAGGTACAATATCAATATCAATATCATGTTGATCTTGTTCCTCATCTTCTGAAACTGAAATTTTAGACAACATATCATTATCTGCAAATGGATATGAAAGAGGGTTTTTACCTTCCCTTTCGAATGGCTATTGAGACTGTGATGGAGTTGAGTATGGTAGAAAGTGTGAGAATTCATATGTCTTGGAGGCATGGTTTGCAACACCCTTCACTATAATATTACCAGTTGAGATATCTGAGATCTCCATTTATTCAGGACCAAATACAACTTGCTTTGGCGAGCCAGTATATGTCATCTGATAAACATATAACAAATTTGTTACAAGAGAGGGCACATAGAGTACATTCTTGAACTCTCCATGCTGGATTTTAATAGAACCTCTCCCAATAGTTGGGATTTGAGAGTCATATCCCATATTAATTCTAGGTACTCTTGAGAGATTGAGAGTGGTGAAGGATTCCTTAGAGGAACCCATGTGGTTGTATGCTCTAGAATCTATCAAGTAAGCCTTCAACTGAGTGAATCCTGCCTTCAAGGCATGACACCTCTCATGATCTTCTGTCGGTTGTCCAACATCAAACTTATTTTCTCCTTGTGGAAGGGAAATATTTTTATGTTCAAGGAGTGTTGATAACTGGTCGATGGTCTTCTTCATGCACTGACTCTCTGGATGAAATCCTCTCATACAATAGGAACATCTAGTATTCTTGATTTTTTTCTTCGAACTTGAGGCTCCATCAAAAGATCTATGATTCTCATTTGTCTTCAAATTAGTGTGTTTGGTCTCCTTCCCTTTGTGTTTCCCTCTTTCTTGTGCGTTTTTTGAGGTTGTCACTAGGAGTTCTTGATTCCTGGAGGTTTGAATCACTCCCATTTAAACCAGTTTATCTTGCTCTTGTATTAAGGACTCAACAAAAGCATATAGAGAAGGCATCTTACAATTATGGATGGAAGCTCTTCTGGAATGGAATGTAGAGACAAAGAATGAGTATTTTGAGCCAATATTGCTTAGGAATGATAGCACAAGCTACTCATCTTTCCTCTGTAATCCACATTGTTTGCATTTGTAGTACTAGCGACTTGTATTTTGTAAATAATTGCTAAATAGATTCGAAACTGCAGGCATGTAGAGAAATGAGCTCATTCTCCAAAATATTCACTCGAATCTCATCTTGTTTTCCAAAAAAAGATTCATATTATCCCAAGATTCCTTTGGATTCCTTAGTCCCTCAAGGTGGAACAAAATAAACCAGGAGATATGAGTGCATATGAAGCCGAAGGCCTCATCAATCCGATTCAAAAATTTGTTCTTCTCAAATTACTACTGGGGCTTAGTTTCTCTACATATTGTCATCCCAAACAGACCAAGATTGCGTAAGGATACCTTCATATCTTCCCTCCAATCAATGTAGTTGAAGGGTGTAAGGATTCGGGGTATGAGAGCTGAAGAATCCATCTTTGTGTATGCTGATTAGTCAATTCCTCAAGAATCTACATAGGTACCTACAAATAACACCGAAAAATCAATTCAATTCACAATCATATGTCAGTTCAAGCCTTTCCACCTCATCATGCACACATTCTCAGAGTCCGTCACACCTGGATAGACTTCTCTAGATAGAATCTAGAGGGAGCAATGCTATGATTCCAGGATTTATGTGGAAACTCAACTGCTTCTAGTTTACAATGGATATCATACAAGACTTGTTGCTAGCCTGAACAAGGCCATGATACCATGTTAAATTTTTGAACCATTGATCTACAGGAAAATGAGAGAAATTGAGAAGGGAAATTATGTAGTGGAATAATCAAAGAAAATGTACACTGAACAGTAAATCCATGCCACAAATTTCAGATAAAATGGACAAGAATTGATCAGTATATCACAACATTAATCTTCATTCATTAATCAATAGTACAATGACTATACAATAAATGGAATTCAAATGCTAAATATAGGATGTTGGCAGGAATTTTTGGGGTAAGTTAGCTGTGCAACATCATGGATGTTGCGCATGGTCAAAGATGTCATGCAAGATGGAAAACGATGGGCAAGTTGGATTTACAATATTTTATGCATTTTGATCATATTTTGTAGTTTTGGACCACATTGTGTGGATTGTGGTCATTATTTTGGAGATTCTGTTAAGAAGTAGTTAGGAAGTTGGTTAAGTGGACCACCAATGTAAAGGTGCAAGCCTATAAATAGATGTCGAATTGCAAGTGTTGAGGACTCCTGTTCCTTCTTTTCTGCTTGGCTTCTTAGATATTCTTAGCTTGGGTGGAATTCTAAGAGCTTCTTCTCAGTTTTGAGAACGAAATTTTTTTGGATTTGTGTATGTGAGTGAAGAACTATTTTGAGAATCTATGTTTTGCTATGAAGAGTAACATGACATGATGAATATTGAGCATAATCATTGTGTCTTTTCCTATTTTCCTATTTTCTTGTTTTCTGCGATCCAAATGTGAATGCAATGTGTATCTTTGAATGATGCGATGTTTCTATGCTATGAATGATGATATATTGCTAAATATGGTTGCACATCTATGTTTTGCTGTGTTTCAGTTATGTTACTGCGATCTATTGAATGATGACACAATTCTATTAATGCATAATTTGGAGAAGTATATTTGTTGAATAATGTTTCCCTAAGTTGATAAGTAGACACAAGGTCCTCCTTCATATTGCGGAAAATTGGCTCCATCAGCTCTCCCTCGAACATCTCAGGTGAGACTTCATCTTCTTTGTAGGTGTTGTCAGATGGGGTAAAACCTGTCTGGGCTAGTGCTCAGGGAGATCACGGTGGTTTGGGTGTCAATGGAGAGAGAACCCCTCTTGACTAGTTTTGTGTCAACAAATGGTTCCATTGTAGGGACCCTAGTGTGAAGAGGAGGGAGGACATTTTGTGGCATCCAATGAAACTGGAAATGTAAGATTGGTTTGAACAAAAGATACGGAAATTTATTGAGAAAAGGAATCAGGACCATGGACTAACGACATATCAATGGATGGAAGAGTAAATGCATGATGGTCCACATGGGTAATTTTTATTTGAATTTTTGATCATCTTGTATGAGTGGCTGGTGTGATTAACATATCAGAAGACAAATTTCCAAGGAGGTAAACCAACTGGCTGGACTTCAAAACTGATCCAACAGTTGCAGGAGGTAGACAACAAAGCATCAAGTGCTGTTGAAGTATAGATTTACAGTATCTTAGAGGTCTATATCACTGAGTTTGTGGTCTACATAGTTAAATCCTATAGTGAAGCAGAAAGGTATTTTTTCAACGGACCAAGAGGTAGGTTCTTGTTGTCTTTGCAATTTTTTATTAAGATGCTCATCTGCAAAAAATGCATATTGAAGATGAACTCCTCCAAGTAGAAATTTGGTGTGTGGAGGTTGCCGATATCATAGAGACAAGGGTTGGATGGAATGATACAGGGTAGATGGATGTAAGTTATGATGGGACTATGAGGGAATCCGAGGAAGGAAGTGGTCTTATGAGAGGAGGAGAAAGGTTTCAGAAAGAGAAGAGGTAGAGGACATGAGAGAGTCTTGTTGGGACTGAGATGCGAGGCTGTGAAGGAAGACCTCATGGGAGAAAGAGACCCTACAATGATGAAGGAGATGACCAGGATACACCTGATCCTGAGGAAAGGTCGACCCAAAGTGAAAACATACCCACACCTCTGTGCACTGCGCCACACTCAAGAAGGAACACGAGTTTGAAATTGACTTGTCTGACGTGCCAACAACACTCTAATAGTAGCAGATCAATGGCTATAGGGAAAAGTTGTAGGATGGTGGGTGATGATGCAAAGTTACCCTTATTCCATGGAAACAGGACTGATGAGCCCAAGCAATACTAGTTCTTGTGTGAAGCAGTATGGACTGTCAAACACAGTACAGATGATGAGGTCAAGAAAGTCCAGTTAGCGACGACCCTTCAAGGTCCCGAATTGTACTGGTTCATGAAATTTGTACAAGTTCCTACAGGGGCCCCATCAAAAACATTGACCGAAGTGAGAAAATGACTAATTGAAGAGTTCAGAAAACTAAAATTTTAGGCACAATATACAACAGAACTGCAGGATGTTAAGCAGTATCTAAATGAAACTGTTTGGGATTTCAATCAGTGATTTAAGACACTAATGGAAAGAGTTATATTTGATATGAGTTATATTCAGCATAAGTAATGGTTCATCGTGGTGTTACTCTCTCATATCAGACTACCTTTGATGCAACAAAAGATTGCGACACAAAGTGAGGCTCTGTATATTGTGATGAAGTTGGAAGCTTTGCATGTTGGCGAGAATGAAATAGGAATGAATCAGATCCAAACAAATCTGGAAAACTTGACACTCTAGTTGTAAGATATTAAGACAGGAAAATAGCATCGTGGGGAAGTTTGGTGTACTCGATGTCGAGCAGAGGGAGATATTAAGGATCAATACCTAGATTTTCGAGACTACTTACTGTCGGGAGCACCGAATCCATTGAGTTGTGGAGGCATGACATGGTGTCGTATTTTCCAAGTTTATGGGCGTCAACATGAATATTTTGGATATATGCATAAGATGGTCATGAATCCAACGAATTTGTACTGCACATTTTGCCGATTAGTTGGGAATCAAGATAAGGATTGTCGCACATATGATTTGCTCCAGGACAAAATAATAAACATGTATTATGTGAAGGGAGAGGAGGATAGAACGATGCAACAACTGTAACAGCCGCCGTAGGTGGTACATCTACCACCTCAACCATATTTTGTATTACAGTCGCAATCGCAGATGCAGTTTGCACTGCAACCACAGATGCAGTTTGTACCATAGCCGTGACCACAACTGAAGTTTGTGCCACAACCATAGTAAAATTAGATGCATATGGCTCCGTAGCAGCCATAGTATTTTCAACAACAGTAGTATGTTCAGCAGCAGCTGAAACCCCCACGGAAGCAATTCAATAAATTGTAGTATCAATAGCAAGGAGGATCTAAGGAGGATTAGGTGGAGGCTTTGGTCAAGGAGGAGGATGAGGTCGCTGACTAGTGCAATGTTATAATTGTGAAGTACTAGGATAGTATCAAAGA
Organism: Pseudotsuga menziesii; assembly: GCA_001517045.1. Taxonomy (NCBI): domain Eukaryota; kingdom Viridiplantae; phylum Streptophyta; class Pinopsida; order Pinales; family Pinaceae; genus Pseudotsuga; species Pseudotsuga menziesii. Next base: position 292,652 of record LPNX010410563.1, read on the forward strand.
GATTTCCCACAATTGCAAGCATAATTTACTTAGTGTATCATTGTCGAACACACTGTCAAGAACTGTCCACAACTGATCGCAAAGTAGCAGGAAGGGAATGTTCTTTTGTTGTAGAACCAAAACCACAATCAGTTGTACAATCAAAACTAGAACCCGATTAAAAATCAGAACTGAAATGCAAATCAAAACGTGAACCAACCTGTGAATCCGACATTGAACCAGAATTAAGGACCAACAATTGCGACGATATCAGCAAAACCCAGAATACAGGATTTTGATGTTACTGTCATTACTCGCAGATGTGTGACAATGGGGGAAGACAACCCATTTACACAAATTCGGTTGGTTGGAAAGAATAAGATTTAGTTTGATATTGATGCTGAGAAAGAGACATTATTTGAAGCGCATGATGCAATAAGAAGAAATATTGGTAAGTTTCCTGTTTACAAAATGCCAACTTCTTTTAATTCAACTTCGGTAGTAGGACCATCGTGACAACATGGTACCTTGCAGAACTTCTTTGAAAGATGCTTGTCACTGGAAAAATATCCCGATGCTCTTGTCGATATTGAGAGTCTATTACATCGACTGACTAAGGGAAGGAAAGAGTCTGTGGTGAACTCTTTACATTAGAAAAAGACAGGAAAAGAGATGCACATAAATATTCAGATTGGGGACTACGAGGTAGATTCAGACATCTTGGATCTAGGCTCATACGTCAATATTCTAACAAGGAAAACATAGAAAAATATGGGGATCCCATAGTTGGTTTGGTCCCCCGTACAACTGCGACTGGCTAACCAGGATAGAGTAACACCGATTGGGCGGATTTTGCGCCTAGTCGTGGAAGTGGAGGGGATGAAGACTTAAACTGATTTTGATGTTATCGATGTTGTTGATGGTGGTGGCTCCTATCCCAAGTTTTTGGGGATTGGATGGGCCAATGATAACTTGGTAGTGATTAATTTTTAGAAGCGCATGATGAATTTTGAAAATCAAGACATCTGAGTCATAGCTCCGATGGATCCAACTGAAGGGAGAAGGTATGTTGAACCAATGAAGGATGAAGCTATAAGAGGATGGGATCATCAATATAACATTTCAGAAGATTACATCCACCCTAGTATTGACAGGGAACTTGGTTGGCATAGCTCCATCTCTGTGTCTTCCAACTTTGATGATTCTTTAGAGAATTGGAAGAATCGAATGCATGAGGTATCGCTTCAGAAGTGTGGATTGATTACGTATTAGTTGTACTGAGTCACGTCTAAGACTGTTGAATTACCAATATATGAGGGACTATCAGAGTTGTTTGAGTTCCTATTGGAATTTGAGGATAAGGTGTTAGAACCGCAACGGTTGTTGGAATTGGATGAAGCGTTGAAGGCCATGCCAACACGTAGGTGGGAAACACATAAGAATCCGATCAACGAATGGTTGTAGTGTTGAAGATTGATGATAGTTCGCTTTGGAAATGCTGAAGAGTAACATGCTGGAAGGTATGATGGGAGGAATAACCCTAGTGATCACCTGACTGAGTGTCATAGTTTGTGGGCATCATGACCAAAGGATGAGTGGGTCCATGCCCTTATCCACAATTGGATGAGATGCCACGATCATGGTATATATTAGTTGAGTTGACCAGAGAGATTACTACTTGGGAGGATTTGACGATCTTCTTTACTCACACCTTAAGTTTTGTAGATACTAATATATCTATTCATAATGCACTGCAACACATTCGCGACATTAATCTGAAGGTGTTTCTAGTTGCATATCCCATGGGTCCACATGAGAGATGTCCATTGTAGTCAATGATGGAATGCTATAATGTGACTGGAGGACCCGAGGATGGTGATGATCCATAGAACATCGATATTCCAGAAACAGAAGGGTGTCAAGATGTTGCAGCACCTGACATACCAACGGATCTAATGAATTAACCATTAAAAATTAGGAATGTCAACATTGGGATGAAGGAGAACCCAAAGTTTGTGAATGTTGGGGACTATTGGGACAGAGAAACTGTGGCAAAGATCATAGATCTATTCGATGAATTTCAATATTTGTTTCCTACCAAGTTTTCTAAGATGAAAGGAATATTGGGAGACCCGGGAGAGATGAATATCCCATTGAATCTTGATGCAAAACTAATAAAGCAACGACTGTATCGCTTGAATTCGTGATACAAGGAGAGGGTCAAAGATGTGTTCGATAGAATGCTAGATGCTGGAATAATAGAGTCGGTTGAGGAATCATAATGGATCAGCCCCATGGTCGTGCAGGACAAGAAGACAGGTGAGGTTTGATTTTTTGTTGACCTTAGAAAATTGAATGATCCATGTTTGCATGTTCCATTTCCAACAATGATTCACTGATGAGGTATTAGAAGGAGTGGGTAGTTAATAAATTTACTCATTCATAGATGGATTTTCTGGCTATCACCAAATTAAGATCGCAAAGGAATATCGCCACAAGAAAACCTTTGTTACTGAATGGGGATTTTTTCAGTACACTGTGATGCCCTTTGGATTAAAGAATGCACCTGCGATATTTTCCCAGATTGATGTCATTGTATTCAAGGATTTTATTCAAAAGTTTTTGGCGGTTTATATTGACGACTAGATGGTTTACAGATTGATCAGGGACCACCTGGTGAACCTCTGACTAATGCTCGAGTTTTGTCTACAACATCAGATTGCATTGAACTCGAAGAAGATATTTTGTGCGCACCTTTTGGGATGCTGTTGGGACATATTGTTTGTAAGAAAGGAATGTTGGTTGACCCCACAAAGATTGCAATGATTTTGAGCTTGCTGCCACCTACAAATGCGAAGCAACTTAGAGAGACACTGGGGCACACAGGATACTACCACAAGTTCATCCATGGTTAGGTTGTGATCATAGCTGCTATGGAGAGGTTGTTAAAGAAGGATGCGATATTTGTATGTAGTTAGGAGTGTTAGGACAACGTTGAGACACTAAAGGAAAAGATGGATTCCACACCAATAATAGTTTTTCTAGATTAGAATAAGGAGTTCCATGTCCATGTGGATGCATGCCAATTGTATTGGGAGTGGTAGTGACATAGCCAGAGGAAGGATATCTTGATTACCCGATTGATTTCGCTAGTCGAAAGCTGTTTTTTACAGATAAAAAAATACTACAACAGAGAGGGAAGGTTTGGAAACATTATATACGCTGCAGAAGTTTCTCCATTACCTATTGGGCGGTCATTTAAAGATGTTCATGGACCACTCTGCTTTGAAATACCTGGTGAATAAGCCTGTTTGGGGGGGGGGTATATATTCTGCTAGCTACTTCTCTTTCAAGAGTTTATTTTGAGATAATCATGAATCCATATCGCTTGAATGCTAGTCCATGTCATTTATCGCGGACTGCAATAGGTGAGGAACTCACAGAAATTGAAGATGGGTTGCTAGATGCACAATTATTCAGAGTTGAAATGGTTGATGATTATTATGATCAAATAATTGAGTTTTTGGTGACGGGAACCACACCAGAGGAGATGACTACAATTTAGAAGAAGTAGTTGGTAGTTAAGGCCGTGAATTTTCGGTTGATCGCTCGACAACTCTATAAGATTGAACCAGATGAGATCTTAAGGCGATGTGTCCTACCACATGAACACACGCATATATTGGAAGAGGCACATGAGAGAGTTTCTTGTGGACACTATGGAGGTCGTGCTACTGCCAGGAAGGTGCTCAGTGCATGGTTTTGGTGGTCCACTCTCCATAATGATGTGACAGATTATGCGCGGACTTGCGATGTCTGTCAAAGAACTGGGAAACCATCAAGGAGGGATGAGATGTTGTTGGTATCTCATATGATGTTGTAGCCATTTGATAAAAGGGTTGTGGACTTTGTGGGACCAATTAACCCACCTGGGAAGAGAACTGGTGTGTGGTACATCATTATAGTGACATATTATTTGACAAGATGGGCAGAGGCTGCACCTATTGTAGATTGCATCATTGTGACAAAAGCAAGGTTCCTGTTTGACACCATTTTCACTTGGTTTGGGTGTCCAAGGATATTGATGAGTGACCAGGGGAGTCACTTCATTAATGCAGAGTCAACGCATTGAAAAAGGAGCTCTAGATACAACATAAGAAGAGTACCTTGTATCATCCACAAGTAAATGGGACAGTGGAGGCATTTAACAAAGTGTTGGAGCATGCGCTCATAAAGGTATGCAACACCAACTGTGATGACTAGGATTTGAGGATTCCATTAGTCTTGTGGGCATATCACACCACTTGTAAACGATTGACAAGACAAACACCATTCAAATAGGTGTATGGGAAAGAGGTAGTCATGCTTATGGAGTACATGATTCCAAGTTTGTGCATAGCAGGAACGACATGAATGGTTGATGAAGCAACTTTAGAAGAACGCCTGGCGTAGTTGGTGCAGCTTGAGAAAGATTGCTTTATTGCAGGTTTTCACCAGAGCATTGAGAAGGATCGACAAAAATCTTGGCATGATCGACATATTAAACAAAAATAGTTTCAACAAGGAGACCTGGTACTGATGTATGACATCAAGTTCGTGAAACATCCAGGTAAGTTATAAATGCATTAGCTAGGTCTATAACTCATTAATTCCATTACCTCAGGAGGTGCAGTACAACTGCAATAGTTAGATGGTGTGATGCTACCAAAGCTAGTGAATGGTAGCAGGATGAAGCCCTACAGGATGGGTCTAAAGCCACGCGATGCTTGAGGTACTACGCAATGGAAAAAAAAGAGAGAGGATGGCATGTGATGGTAGTTAGACAGATGATGCACCAAGAGGAAGGGGATGCACAAGTAGAGGAGTCAGTCTCATCGTTAGGGAGTCTAGTCGCAACAACCGTAGGTTCATGACATAGTCAATCCAGTAATAAATGTAGATAGTGAAAGCAGTTAACCGATGACGCTTTTTGAAAATACATGCCTTAATAACGGATCCGACCATTGGATTGATAAGATCGATGATGGATTCGGGTGATTAATGCATGATTTGGTTGAAATTATTAGAGTTGATTTGGTCATGATGGGTGTGTGATCGACTCGATGCTATAAGAGGTGGTTGAGCACGGTTGAAATTCCCCATTGTGCAAGTGTGAAGTGTTGATAGAGTGTAGAGAGTGTTGTAATGAAGTTGAGATTTAGTGTTTGGTTGAGTTACAAAGTGGCATAAGGTGGAGTGCCCAATTGAGAACTAAGGGGCACTTGTGTGGCATGCTACGTCAACAAGTCACAGTTGAGATTTCCAGCGAGAGAGATTCACAAGTCATTGGGGTACCCATCAAAGAAGAATTGAAAGTATGCCAGTATGTTTGTCATCCGTTCTAAAGAATAAGAGGGGGGCGCATCAATAGAAGTACCCGGTTCAGAAGAAGCGACAACCTACAACGTCTGTGCGAGCACAAGAGGAGGCAATTGCAAAAACAAGTCCATCAACATCAGGGGTTGAGGAGACATCATCTCACCCAATGGTCTCCATTACTGATATCCCTACGGTATGTGCCTCCTTGTCGGCCTAGTGCAAAGCCAAGAGTGACGATGAAGAACCAGAAATACCCGATCCAGATGACGAAGATTCCACAGGGAATGATAGGTACTAGGGACACTGTGCCCTCACCAATGTGGATGAAATATGAGGACCATGACATGCTCACATCACTAGATATTACTAGAGAACTATATCTACCCGTAGCACAGACGAGAGGCGGCCCAATGATAGAAATTAGACATGACTAGGCGCAAGGGTTTGAGATATCGAGATTGTTTGGACTGAACCAAATGCTGCATTTTGGGCAGTTGATAAGGAAAATGCATGCGTGAGGCAGCTATTGGTGTGCTTCCATGGATGGATTCTGTGGTTGGACCGGACGGTCACAGTCATTATGGCACTTATTTCAGATATTATGGGGATGCCTAAGGAGGGGCCCGACGCATTGCAGTATTTCAAGGGGAAAGACAACGATAGAAGGTTGGTTGCACAACTGAAGAAAAGATACAACCTGTAGTGCACTAGATGAGCATACCGCATTGATAGTATAAACGAGCTGGCGGTTCACATTGTGGCAAGGATTTTGCCTAGCAAGGTTGTCAGAATGAACAGACCCAACCAATCAATTCATGGGTCATCACCTGCGCAAAGAAGTGTGTACAAGGGGTGTAGATGAATTCGTCATTGCTCTTGATGAACCAGTTGACTGATGATGCACTCATAGTCCAGGCGGGGTAGCGACCATTCACATATAGCTGGTTACTCATTTTGATTACGCTGGTGGCTTGGATGGAACCGGATGAGTATGAGTGGATGGATGTAGATGCAGTGCAAGTTTGAATAGGTGCATGATACAAGAACCTTTGGTTCGAAAAAAAAATAGAGCGACCGATGGAATGTTTCGTTCAGTTATGGATATACTGGGAGGTGCTGTAGGCCTCAGCAGTGAAGGTTCCATGACTAACATATGAAGCTATGGTGAAATATCAGTGAGTCCTTCGGTTCACGATTGGACTGCATGCCATTCATGTACAGGCGTGGATAAACCTAGATAAAAAATGGCTGCCCATGACATATAAATTTTATTCTGTGAATCTAGAGACTATTATAGTAGATTGGCCCCTAGAATGGAAATAATTGGTCAGTATTGAGGAGGTGTCGATGGTCTGCTAGCTGATGCACTAGTGGATATATTTCTTGACCCATTGAGTGACCATGATTCTGATGGAGCATCGACATGGAACCCTACTGATTCGGAAGCAGAGAAAGCATTTGAAGAATCAAGAACAAAGAAGTGACAGGAGAAGGGTGCAACAAGTAGCACAACCCCAGCGATTGAGGCGCAGTTGAACCATCTCATTGTATCCATTACAACTGCAATGGATGCAGCAACTGAATAGATGAAGAAGCAAGCGACAGATGGATTTGGTGAGGTAAAAGCTCTCCTTGATTCTTTAATTGATGCAATTTGGACTAAGGCAGCAGATGCAACTACTATGCAAAGTATTGGCTTGATCAACACTATGACATGTATTAGGAATGTGCAAATTCCATTGCATGTGATCAAGACCAATAATGATGATCTCAATACCTCACTGCGATGGTAACAGTATCTTTCCGTAGACATCAATGCACTGTTAACAAAAAAATGGTGCACATGCAGAGGGTCACCAATTAGAAGTTGGAAGATAGGGATCAAATTATCAGCAGTCAAATCTGGAGGTCGCAGGAGATAGAGGTGGAAGCACACAAAGAGATTGAGGCGTTGAAGAAGGAGAAAGAACAACTAACCGAGGAGAATTCCAAGGAAATTGAGGTGTTGAAAAAGGAGCAGGACCACCTGATGGTGGAGAAGGTGCACCTCTAGGACACTAGAGTCCGCTTAGAGGCAGCAGTTTTTGATGCTTCTCAACATGTCTTCAAGAGCACAATAGAGATGGAAGCGATGGCAAAAACAGAGTGGCTTGGGGGCGTTATTGCACAATTGCAGCGGGACAATACAGACTTGCAAGACCTGGTACATCTAGACACACCACTGGAGAAAGTTATGGAGAGGAAAAGTGCCATGGAGGANGTCGTTATTGCACAATTGCAGCGGGACAATACAGACTTGCAAGACCTGGTACATCTAGACACACCACTGGAGAAAGTTATGGAGAGGAAAAGTGCCATGGAGGACTTAGAAACATAGCTAGAGGAAATGGAGCAAGAAGCGAAGAGCGTAACTTACGTGACTATGCAATTTTTGGGCAGTGTAGTCTAGGACAAGCAGTTGGATCAATTGACCATGCAATTGCACGAGGCTGAGGGGAAGTTGGAAGCTTTGATTATGTCACTTAAAGTGATTCCACCAGTTATACAGGTCACCAAGGTAGCGAATCTGAAGGAGTTGCAACAACGGGTTGTTAAGGCCAGGTATAATCAACAAAAGCACTTGACATTGTTAGATACAATTCAAGATATTGGCGCACAAATCTCGGTGAAGGTAATTTCGGTACTACAAGTAGTTTAGGAAGGCATAAATGATGTCACAACAAATATTACCAAGAATCCATGAGTTGACAGAAAGTTGGGATACTGCTGAGAAAATCAAATAACAGGTCAAGGAAATCACCCAGCAATACGAGGACTTTAAGGTGAGGATCAACGGCTACACTATTTCCAGCAGCTGATGTCGCTCAGGGGCGAGCCATAATATTGTGTTGGGGGTCTCTTGGAAAGAAGTTTTGGGGTAAGTTAGCTGTGCAACATCATGGATGCTGTGTAAGGTCAAAGATGTCGTGCAAGATGGAAAACAACGCGCAAGTTGGATTTACAATATTTTATGCATTTTGATCATATTTTGTATTTTTTGACCTCATTATGTGCATTGTGGTCATTATTTTGTAGATTCTGTTAAGAAGTAGTTAGGAAGTTGGTTAAGTGGACCACCAATGTAAAGGCACAAGACTATAAATAGATGTTGAATTGTAAGTGTTGAGGACTTCGGTTTCTTCTGGTCTTCTTGGCTTCTTGGATCTTCTTATCTTGGGTGGACTTCTGAGAGCTTCTTCTCAGTTTTGAGAACGACAACTTTTTGGCTCTATGTATGTGACTAAAGAACTATTTTGAGAATCTGTATTTTGTTGTGAAGAGTAATATGACATGACGAAGATTGAGCATAATCATTGTGTCTTTTCCTATTTTCCTGTTTTCCTGTTTTCTGCGATTCAAATGTGAATGCAATGTGTATCTATGAATGATGCGATGTTTCTATGCTATGAATGATGATATACTGCCAGATATGGTTTTGCATCTATGTTTTGTTGCAGTTAAGTTATGTTACTATGATCTATTGAATGATGACATGATTCGGTTAATGCATAATCTGGATAAGTAGATATTTTGAATAATGTTGTGCTGAGTTGATAAGTAGACACGCGGTCCTCCTTCATACTACAGAAACTTGGTTCCGTTAGTTCTCCCTCAAACATCTCAGGTGAGACTTTGTCTGCTCTGTAGGTGTTGTCAGATGGGACAAAACCTGTCCGGGTCGTTGCTCAGGGAGATCGCGGTGGTTTGGGTGTCAACAGAGAGCAAACCCCTGTCAACTGGTTTTGTGTCAACATAGGATTCAAATCTATAATTTCTAACTAACTTATTAGCTAACTTAGTGTGTATAAATCACTATTGGATCTCACTAGTCTACTTAAAATGTCTAAATCAATCTACAATTAGCTAACTGATGATGTAGGCTGGAAAAAGGCACCACTCTCGCTTCATGCATGAAAAATTGGCACTAGGATAACTAAAAGTGATCTAACTAATTGTAACTAGAGGTTAACTCACCATAACTACTTACCTACCACAACCAACAGATGGAGGCTACTGGTGGCACTCAAAGTAGTAGAGGAGCAAAGGTGTTTTCCAAGATTGAATTGAGGTCTGGTTACCATCAAGTATAATCAAAGATGAAGATATTCATAAGACAACCTTTAGAACAAGGTATGGACACTATGAGTTTGTAGTGGTACCATTTGGTCTTACAAATGCACCAGCTACATTCATGTGCCTCATGAATAGTGTTTTTAGCAAGTATCTGGACAAGTTTGTTCTTGTCTTCCTAGATGAAATTGTTATTTATTCTAAGGATGAAGAAGAGCATGTAGGTCATTTGAGACTGACATTGCAATTGCTAAATTGCACCAATTCTAAAAATTGCAGACCCATAAAAAGACCTTGTGGTGTGTACTGATGCATGCAATCAAGGACTTGGAGGATTTCTTATGCAAGACAACCATGCAGTATGCTATGATTCCAGAAAGTTGAAGGAGCATGAGAAGAAATATGCTACTCATGATCGAGAACTTGCAGTCATAGTACATGCTCTCAAGATGTGGAGGCATTACTTAATGGGAAGAAAATTTGAACTGAGGACAAGCCATTGTTGTCTGAAATACTTGTTTGATCATCCAACCTTAAATGCTAGGCAAGGTAGATGGATGGAATTTTTATGTGAGTTTAATTTTGAAATAAAACACATAAAAGGAAAAGAAATTAAAGTGGTTGATGCACTCAATAGGAAGGTGCATGAAATGCATTTGGTATCTCTTAGTACTTTCCAATTAGGTTTAAGACAACATATTATTAATCATACTGTTGAGGATGAAATGTATGTGCAGATAAAGGACAAGTTGCATCAGCAAATCCTTGAAAATAAATATGAGGGATATATATTGGAAGAATATGAACTTCTTACCTATAAAAATAGAATTTATATTCCAAATGTGGAAGACTAGAGGAGAATTGTTATGGATGAAATCCATCAAGCGCCATATTGTGGTCACCTAGGATATCGAAAGATGATTGCTACATCCAAAAAGCAGTATTTTTGGCCAGACATGAAAAATGACATTGCTGAGTATATTTCTAAGTGCATCAAATATCACCAAGTGAAGGTTGAGCATCAACACCTAGTAAGCTTATTGCAACCTTTTCCAGTCCTAGAATAGAAATGGGAAGTTATTTCCATGGATTTTATTACAGGATTGCTAATGACTATGAGAAAACATGACTCCATCATGGTTGTGGTGGAAAATTTGACAAAGGTGTCACATATTATACCTGTCAAGTCCAAGTATAAAGCTGATTCCATTGCAAAAATATTCATGAAGGATATTTTTTAAGATTGCATGGATTGCCTAAGGCAATAATATCTGACAGGGATACCAAGTTTACTTCCAATTTTTGGACAAGTCTGTTTGCAGATTTGGGCACCAAGCTAAACTTTAGCACTACCTACCATCATAAAACTGATGGATAGACATAGAGAGTCAATCAAGTTCTTGAAGACATGCTTCACATGTATGTGATGGAAAAACCATCCAAGTGGGAGGATTATTTACACTTGGAATAATTTGCATATAATAATGGACAACAATAATAATTAGGAATGAGTTCATACGAAGCTTTGTATGGAAGAAGGTGTAGGACACCAGTAGCTTGGGATAATCGAGTAAGCAATATTGTGCTTGGTCCAGAATTGCTCAAGGAAATGGAGAAAGAGGTTGCAAATATCAGACAAAACCTAAAAGAATCCCAAGATAGACAGAAGAGCTATGCAGACAATCATAAAGTGTATAAAGAGTTCAGGGTTGGGGATCATGTTTACCTTAGGGTGAGGCCAAGGAAGAGTTCCTTGAAGCTTGGAAGTTGTGCCAAGGTGTCACCTAGATATTGTGGGCCTTTTGAAGTGCTTGAAAGAATAGGGCCAATTGCATATAGACTTGCATTTCCTGCTAGCACTAGAGCTCATAATGTTTTTCATGTTTCTTTNCTCCTAACCATGTGATAAATTGGGATGTGACTTAGGTGGAACCTGAGGGAGAGTTCCAAACTGAGCCATTGCACATCCTCGATAAGAAGGTCATAGTGCTCTAGAATAGAGATGTCAGACAGGTAAAGGTGTAGTGGAAGCACTATGGTTTGGATGAGGTTACGTGGGAGTTTGAGGATTCCATGCGATTGGCACATCCATTTTTGTTCAATTTTGTAAAGCACTGAGGACATTGCTAATGAAGGGGGAGGGGAATGTAACTCCTTGATTTTGACCCCATGGTATTAAAATTGTACATGATGTATATACTGTATTTAAATCATGGCAAGGAACTCAAGGCCAAGGCCCTAGAATTGATTTGGTGTTTTGTGCATTGATGATCAAGGTTGATGCCGATGGTTCTTGTGCTAGTCAAGCACATTATATTTTGAATTATCATGTAAATATGCAATTTAATAAAATACCACAGCTAGATATGCATTGCAACGAAAAAGAGATGGGGGCATGATTTCAAAAGGAATAGGGAGGGGGAATTGTCCAAACCCCTTGAGCCAATAGGGTGTGACAAGATGTCAATCTAACCTTTTTTCCTCTGTACTCAATCATTGAATTCTTCTAGAAGAGTGGTTGAGGCAGTTAATGTCTTGGGTAGGGCGTGGCATGGTAGTCAGTTTCATGACTAAGCGAACATGCAGCCTGGGAAGCCACATTATTACTTCTGACGCAATTAAGCACGTGAATGCATGCCCAGCCCGCTATCCCTTAGTCGCCAAGAATTTTTTGGTCATTCTTCTTCCATACCATGGGGGGGTTTGGGGGTTGTTTGTTATTTACTGAGGTGTTCATTCATTCACGAATTGTTCAGGGTGGTCAAGGGTTGTTCATTGTGGTTTAGTGTGGATTGTTGTTGTTCAGGGTGATTTTTCACTACCTTGAGTCACGTAATAGGTTGTTCTGCAGTGTATCTCTTCACCTATCCATTTTTGGAACCCTGGTTGTTGTGTCACATTGTTTCTCTATGTTACAGAGTGGTGTGGAACCTTGGTTGTATGTGTTACAGACTGAAGCCCTGTGTTGCTGTGTCTCCTTGTGGTTTACTGTTATGTGTGACTTATTTTGGGGTGTGAACTATATGCAATACTTAGGAGTGGAAGAGACGAGGAATCAAATTGATAAACCTAGTGCAGAGAGGAACCTCACAAAAATATAATAGTGGTTGTGAATATTCTATGCACATTCTAAAATGCACTGAAAGGGAAGGTATAGCCCGAGGGACTATGGAGTAGAGAAGGGGATACTTCCTTATGTTGGGTTTGTAGGTATTATGGATGCTAGGCCATATAGATATTATGGAGGTGTCCCTAGCTTTTGAATGAGCCACTAGCTTAACCATTATAACTTTCCACTTCCTTAGAATCCTGATAAACCCAAAAGTAGATTGGCTTGGCTGAGAGCCTGATAAACCTATTGGAATATTGGATTGGCTGGGCAGCATGATAAAGCCAATCGTATATTGGCTTAGCTGAGCAGCCTGATAAACCCAATCGTGTGTTGGATTGGTTGTGTCTTATTGTGCATTTGGCCAAGTGTGATCCTTGGATGGAAAACCTAATAAACCCAACTAGCTGGCTTGGTTGAGTATCCTGATAAATTCAGTAGTAAGATGGCTTGGCTGAGTATCCTGATAAACCTATCTGTTAGTGGGATTGACTAGTCCTTAATGTGAATGTTGGCTTGACTATGTGCATTCTGATAAACCCAACTGTTAGCTAGCTTGGATGAGTATCCTGATAAAACCATTAGTGTTTTGACTTGTTTTCCTGCAACCTGATAAACCCAATTGAGTGTTGGCTTCGCTAGAAAGTCTGATAAACGCAATTGTAGGTTGGATTGACTATGTTGATGTGTTCTGGATATGTGTGAGCCTGTTGTTCCTTAGCTCCTTATGGAAATCATGCCTAGCTTCGGGGTGGCAGTTGTGTTGAGAGATTGATGAACACAACTGTCCTATGTGTTGAGCCCAGAAATGGCCCTTTTAACCACCCTTAATCACTTCTTTTTCCCCTATCCTACCTCATTCAGCATGCCAATCAGACATGTTATTTCCACTTTACTCTTCAAACTACCCAGGTATGACTGGTCATTGCTTTATCTTATTAATACTTATGATTGTGATAATTGAAGCTGCGTATCTCTCAATTGTGCTAACATGTTATGGGTTATAAAGGTATTTTGATACAAGTGGACTGGAGGAAGATTGGGCTGAACAAGTCACGAAAAGGATGGATATTTACTGCTCAAGCTGATCTTCAGCCATCCTATCGTCATATAAGGCACACGGTTCTAATGCGATATCCTGGACAGAGTTGTGACAAGGCAGCTGTAACAGAATGCGCCATATGTGGAGATCCTTAGTACATTGCTACTCGGGTGCAGTTGTCATCAGAAAATATCTCTACTCCTGGGGCGATTAACAGCTTTCCCGTGCCTTCTATTTCCTTACCATGCCACATTTGTAACAACTAGTGTTATTTAGGGTGCCTGAAGATAATAGATCTTCATGGCTGCCCCATAATAGGATCAGATGTTACGATCCACATGTATAAATATGGAGAATTGTCTCGACCCAGGGGGTTACGGAACATATAATTCATCTGTTGTATTAGCTTAGAGGGGGAATTGTGTAATTACTCTATTCTTTTTAATACAAGGAGTTACTTCTGATCTAAGAGTCTCACACGTGTTCATCTAGCATCTTTGTGTGAAGGCTGGGCCCGCCTTCGACAGAGATTGATGTGTTAAATTAGGAATTTTTAATTCATCTGTTGTGTGATGTCTTGTTAATTGTATTTCTTTCGCAAGCAGCTGTAGTGGGTGTGGATTGACAGTGTGGTTACATTCATTGGAGCTCTAGAGTGTATAAGGTGATAGTCGACTGAGTAGATAATTATTTTTCATGCAATTTGTGTGGTAGTTGTACACAGCTCTGTTCATCCTGTAGTCTTAGTCGTTGTCCCATGAATCTTTACAACTTGCCTTTATTGTTATGATTGTTGAATTTCATTCCTGCATTTCAAATTCTTAGAGTAGCTGAACTCAATCTTCTGCAATTGAATTCCTAGATTAATATTCAATTTATGCTTGTGGCTTTCCAGAGTAATTAGATTGAATAGGTGAATTACTTGGTCAGGGATGCGAATAGGATTGCCTTTCATCTGCAATTGTAATTTGAATTTCATGTTATCTTTCTTTAATGCATCGCAGAAAGTAATTGAGATTGTAGTATTTAGAATATAAATGGGATTACACAGATTCTTGGGATGGGCAGTAGTGTTCAATTGGAGTGACTTTGTGTTTAAGCATATACTGTGCATTTTATCCTTTGAAATACAAGACTTTCCTGGGTTGACAATAAATATCACATCCTCTATGTGTTGGTAGTAATCTACTTGCATATAGGGTGCTCGACATTTTGGCGCCGTTGCCGAGGAAGGATAAATATTAAGAACCATCAGTAGTTGCATTTTGTAATTGTTTCTAGTCAGTATTTTCCATTTCTTTCGTTGTAATGATTCGGGTTGCATGAATATGAGAAGGGTAAAGCATGATAAGCTTTCAACTCCCAAAACTCCGCAAAATACTAACAGTGCAGGTGTCTTGGGTCGCGGTCAATGTCCACAATTAGGCAGAAGAACATTCATTGATGATATTGTTGACTGAACTGATTCATCCACCAGGGCTCGCCATCAAGAGACTCCTATCAGAAGAGACCTTGTCGATCCTAGGGCGCCAGCATCAGGATCCACAGTGGAGAATACATGAGCAGCTGCGACTTCCTCAAATATCCCTGTAGAAAAGGACACAACTGTTACAATGGGTTCTGCTGGTAGAGACCCAGTCTACCACATTTACGGGAAGGTTGTAATTGAAGAAGAGTGGATGCAGTTCCACCAAAATATTACTAATCAGTGGAGGAACGAAGAAAATAACAAGGAAAAGAACGAAGGAAAGAATGCAGGAACGAATGAGGAGGATAAAACTAAAGAGGAGATGAGCAACAGACACGAATCTGACGAGGAAGAGGCAATGGGGGAAAACTATCATCATGACAATCACTCCCCGCCTGAAGGAACGATGGTTACATTGCAATTCCCGATTCAGCAGCCAGAGGGGACAGCCCCTATGAAAAATATCTCACCATCGGTGTTGCCTCGCTTCCATGGAAGAGCGGCAGAAGATCTAGACGAATTCCTTTTCGAGTTCAATATCCTCTGTGGCAGCTACGATTACATCACCGATGCACAAAAGCTAAAACTCTTCCCTACCACCCTAAAGGACAACGCACTACGCTGGTTCATGAGCCTGGGGGGAGGAAATGCTACTATCTGGGACAAAATGAAATAGGTGTTCCTAGAGAAATATCAGGAATATTGCAATACCAAGGACAAAAGAGAAGAATTGTTCAAAATGGTGCAGAAGGAGGACAAGAGTCTGGAGGATTTTGTAGAAAGTCTTTTATACAATGTGCAAAGAGCTGGGCAGATGAACATGGGGCTAGACGTGCTCAAGATAATCCTACTTCGCGGGATTAGGGATGATTGCTTAGATATGTCAAACCTGTTAGGAAAGGGAGATATCTCCAAGGAATATTTTGGGAAGATTGTGGAATTATGTAAGAGGTACTCCAGGGGATCTTCCAGGAACAACAGGCGGGACAAACGGGATAAGCTAGAATGCGATGTCTTTGACAGGATTCAGAAGTCATCTAATGGAGGAGCCACCCGTGCAAAGATAGGAAATATCCTTGAAAACTTTAAAACATAAATGATGAGCTCTATCTCCTCGGAGATCAACATCTTGAAGACGAAACAAAAACAGGTAGTGGAGGACCTCACACTTGGCGTGTTCTGTCCTTGATGTAGAAAGAACCATCCTCTGAGGGAGTTCCCGCTTGATAAAGTATAGGTGTGTCAGCTATGCGAACTAAACCATGACACAAAATAATTTCCCTCACTTCCCCAAGTAAAGGTTGTCCTGCAGGCATCAACTCCAGAGGTGGAATTGGCCTACTTCATTGCACAGAAGAAACCTTGGCAGCCTCAAAATCAAGGTATGTCCCTAGACTTGTTTCCATTTTTGAATAATATGAGCAATTGGAATAATATGAAAAATATGAATACACAGTTTCGTTCAAATTTTGCTCAGTGGAACCCTTCGCAACCTGCAATACAAAATTATAACTCATGGAATCCTTGGACACAAACACCACACCAACCTACTTCGTGGTCTCCTGGATGGAGGAATTTCCATCCAGGGAACCAATTTCCTCAACCACCTCCACTGCAACAGTCGCCATACTCTCCTCAATATCCTCAATATCCTCAATACCCTCATCAACAGTCGCAGCTGCAACTGCAGAACAATTCTGTCCCTAATGTACCAATACGACCTCAACTGCCTGCTCAACCTAATCCTAACCCAAATGATAAAATAGTCCATCAATTGGAGACTGTCAACATGCCGGCCTACTCCCTTTCCCTTGTACCTTGCAACGATATTTGTTTATGATCAGGGAAAGTAATAGAACCTGTAATTACAGAAGATGCTTCACCTTCTGTGCATGAGGAAGGGGTGATTCCACAGCATCCATCTGATACAATTCCTATTATTGAAGATGCTGAACATCCCATAGATGGGACGGCTGAAACATAAAACGATAAATCTGGCAATACACAGCCTACCCAGCTGATTAAGAAACCACCATACGCCGAGAGATTGATGCTACCAAGGGTAGGGGGGCAACCTTAGTTTAATATCTTGGGAGAGTTAAAGAATATTTATGTCAAAATCCCCCTCCTTCAAGCTCTTCAAGATGTACCTATTTATACTAGAACGGTTTGGGACCTGTGCACCAAGAAACCAGGAAGGAAGCCTAGGGATCCTCCCACTATTCATGTCATAGGGAAATTATCTGCATTGATAACAGGAAAAACCCCAGTGACTAAGTATGATGACCTTGGAAATCCCACTGTCACTGTGCAGATAGGGCATACACAGATACCCAACGTACTAGTAGATTTAGGGGCAGCGATTAATTTCATAACAATTGAGACTGTAAGGAAACTTTGACTCACTAATCTTAGGCCGACCCCCACTGTTTTAGAATTGGCAGACAGATCCACCATTAAACCTGAAGGAATTTTGGATGATCTCATCATCTCAGTTGATTCATGGGAATATCCTGCTGACTTCTTGGTGTTACAACCAAAGTCGCAACTAGGAGGACACCCATTAATCTTGGGAAGACCTTGGTTAGCCACAGCTGATGCTTGCATCAGCTGTCGATATGGGTCTATGACCATATCTGATGGCACTGAGACAAAGAACCTCACCCTTTATCCTCCAGCTCGGCCAAGTCTAGAAGATGAAACCTCTTTTTGGATTGAGCCAGAGCAAGAGGAGGATGTTCAGCCACTATTAACTATAAGGAAGGCCTTCACTTTTAAGAATGAAATGGAAGACGATGCTATTAATAATTTCATCAGTGAACCCACTTCGGTCGATAAAGAAGTTTATCAAATCCTAAACATTACTCTAGGAAAGGAAGAACAAGAAAATCTCACAGAAGAAACACTAGTCGGTGACACACACATAATGCCAGTGTCGAAAAACTCGAAAAGTATTCCTGTTGAGGTAGAGTTTGGAAAAACCTTGAATATTAATCCTAATCTCTCCTTAGATGAACATAAGTGCTTGATCAGCCTCTTGAAAGAACAAAAGGGGGCGTTCACCTGGGAGTATACGGATATGAGAGGTATTCCCTCTAATCTATGCACCCATCATATTTATATTAAAAACGACTCCCGGCCTGTGTGCCAGCCTCAACGATGAATGAACCCCAATCTGAGGGACATAGTGAAGGAAGAAATTTAGAAACTCTTGGAAGCAGGATTTATATATCCTATTTCAGATAGCGAGTGGGTTTCCCTGCTCATAATTGTACCCAAGAAAAATGGCGAATGGAGAGTCTGTGTCGACTATAGGGAGCTGAACAAAGCCACACAAAAGGATCACTTCCCTTTGCCCTTTATTGACCAAGTACTTGACACCCTCTCAGGGAAGAAGTTATTCTCCTTCCTGGATGGGTTTAGCAGGTAGAATCAGATTCAGATTGCTCCTGAGGACCAGGATAAAACTACCTTCACTTGTCCACGGGGAACATTTTCCTATAGAGTGCTTCCCTTTAGTTTATGTAATGCACCGGCAACATTTCAAAGAGCTGTAATTGGCATATTTTCTGAGTTAGTTAATGATAGTATGGAAATACTTATGGACGATTTTACTCCTTATGGCAGGAATTTTGAGGAAACATTGAAAAATTTAAAGAAGGTTTTAACTCGCTGTGAGAAAACCTAGCTCTCATTAAGCACTGAAAAGTGCCATATGATGATGAGTGAAGGGGTAGTATTGGGGCATTTCATCTCTGTCAATGGCATTCAGGTGGACCCCTCAAAAATTAAGGTGATAAAAAATATACCTACCCCTGCAACTCAAAAAGAGGTGCAAAGTTTCCTGGGGCATGCTGGATACTACCGAAGATTTATAGAAATTTTTTCTAAACTTGCTTCTCCTTTGTTTTCTCTGTTAATGAAGGATGTGTAGTTTGTTTGGAGTAAAGCATGCCAGACAGCATTTGATAAGCTTAAGGAAAATTTGTCCATAGCTCCTATCTTAAGAGGACCTGATTGGACCCTACCCTTTCATATTTCTTCAGATGCTTTTGATACTGCCATTGGAGTAGATTTAGGACGGCAGGATGGTCAAGTACCTTATGCAATTTATTATGTTAGTAAAAACTTAGCCCCTGCTGAAATTAATTATACTGTCACTGAAAAAGAATTCTTAGCTATCATTTACTCCATTAATAAATTTCGACATTACATTACTGGGTATCCTACGTTTGTGCACACTGACCACTCTACCATTAAGTATTTGATGAACAAACCAGTCACTAATGCTAGAGTGACCAGGTGGCTCTTATTATTACAGGAATTTGATATTACTATCATAGATAAACCTAGGAAAGAAAATGTTGTCGCTGATTTTTTATCTCATTTCACTAACAGTGATGATAGTTTGCTTGTTGAGGACTCTTTTCCATATGAACATCTATTCGCACTTTCAGCTCATTCCCCTTGGTATGCAGACGTCGCTAATTATTTGGTTGCAGGAAAGCTCCTGCCACATATGTCTAAACAAGAAAAGAGAAAAGTCATCCAGCAAAGTGCCAAGTATTGTTGGGTACATGGTCATCTCTTCTACACAGGACCTGATCTTGAGATTAGAATATGTGTAAGGGAAGATGAAATATTTCATATACTGAAATCCTGTCACAATGAACCTTGTGGGGGACACTTTGCAGATAGAAGAACAGGACACAAAGTGCTGAGGATGGGCTACTATTGGCCAACTCTTTTTAGGGATGCTAAAAGGTATGTTCAGTCCTGCAACAGCTGCCAAAGGATGGGCCAGCCCAACAGAACAGATCAGATGCCTCTACAACCTCAAGCAGTAGTTGAACCATTTGATATATGGGCTCTGGATTTTGTTGGCCCTATCAGCCCTCATTCTAGATAGAAATCCTACATTCTGGTCTATATCGATTGTATGACCAAGTGGGTAGAAGCTGTAGCCTTGGCTAAGGCTAACAACCAGGATGTTATTGATTTTCTATACAGTGAAATATTTACCCATTTTGGGGTACCTAAGGAAGTAGTTACCGATGGGGGACTGTAATTTATGTTGCATCAATTTGAATCCCTGCTATAGAGGTATCATGTTCAGCATAGAGTGGCTTCACCTTACCACCCCCAAGCCAATGGCCAGGTGGAAAGCACTAATAAATTTATCCAAGCCATCCTTACCAAGACAGTTAAGAGCCATCGAAGAGATTGGGCTGACAGGCTTCCGGAAGCACTGTGGGCATATTGCACGACTTGGCGTAACACCACAAGTTTCTCTCCTTATGATTTAGTGTATGGAAAAAGTGCTATCTTTCCAATTGAATTTGAAATCAAAACCCTAAAGACAGCCACCGAAGTGAATCTGGATGTAACTGAAGCCCAAAAGAGAAGATTAAATCAATTGAATGAACTGGACGAGAATCGGTTAGCTGCAGTGGACCAAACTGTGTTAATTCAGCAACAGAGATCCAGTTGGCATGACCGATTCATTAAAAAGAAGGTCTTTTGTGAGGGAGACTAGGCATTACTATACGATTCCAGATTCAAAAGAGATTTTAAAGGTAAATTACGCACAAGATGGGTAGGCCCATACTTGGTTGACATGGTATTTGACAACGGCACTGTCCGCCTGGTGACCATTGATGAAAACCATGCACCATTATTCGCTAATGGTCACAGGCTGTGACTGTACCGTAGGCCTATTTCAAAAGTTGCATTTATTTCACAATTTGCAGCTGACCCGGATTATCAGCTGGCACCAGGGCAAGAACTTCTCTCTTCCTCTGTCAATCCTTAAACTGTAAATCGTGCTTGAATTACTGTACATAAATAATTGTTTTTTTTCCTATTTTATTATATCATTTTTTCCTTTTGCATTCGATCTTCTCGTTTGTTGTTGTTTTTCTAAAAAAATTGCAGAGAAGTGCCTGGGGGTAAGACCAGATTGGACCTGTCGAATAGGAGTTGTTTTTCTGTGCCTTCCCGCACCATATTTTCTCTTTTTTTAAAATAAATTTTCTGACGGATGCAACATATTTCCCAGTAGCTGTAAACCTCTTTTCCACCGGTCGTAAATCCTTTTTCCGATGGCTGCAACATCTTTCCCGACAGTCGTAAACCTCTTTCCCGCGGGCTGTAAATCCTTTTCCTAACGGCTGCAACATCTTTCTCGACAGCCATAAACATCTTTCCCGCCAACCGTAAATCCTTTTTTCGATGGCTGCGACATCTTTTTCGACAGCCATGAACCTTTTCCCGATGGCTGCAACATCTTTCCCAGCAGTCATAAACACCTTTCCCGCTGGCCGTAAATCCTTTTTCCAATGGCTGCAACATCTTTTCTGGTGACCGTGAATCTTTTTCCGATGGCTACGACATCTTTTTCGGCGGCCATAAAACCTTTCTTCGACGGCTGCGATATCCCTTCCGGGGCCGTGACATTTTTTCTGGCGGCTGCAAATCTGCTATATTTGGCCGATGTTTCCAGCATTAAGGGCCACGTTTCTGTTTCATAATCTCCGGTGGTAACTCCTGTGTTATTGGAAAATTATTTTCTACACCATTAAATCTTCTAGATATGGCTTCGATTCCTCCTCCTTGTGCCAGCAATCTGGTCCATAAGGCGACATTTTTTTTTCATAATTCTGACCATGTGGACGCAATGGTTTATGCTTCACCGGCGGAAAGAATTATTGCAGTATCTCGGTTATAATGATTAAATTAATGACTGTGCACGAGTTCGTCTTCTGCAACGTCAACAACCACATGTTCCACTATTTTTCCGAAGGATATCCAGTGCACAGTCTCAAAGGTATGGCTTTGATTAATCACGTGACTAAGTATTGATATGATTTAACAATATCAGTCGTACCTCTATTTTTATGACTATTATGGCCTAATTAACTCTTTCCCCCATGCGACGTAAAGACTAATAATTGCCACCTTCCCTAGTTTGGAAATAAAATTTCAAATGATTTGGTGTGCTGAACTTTCCAAATTTACCCATTCCCTAACATCTCCTCTCAGCGCTCTGTGCATATTTCGTGCTGTAATCTCCATCGTCGGACTCTGTAATCTGTGGAACAGTGAATTCGGTTTGGATTTAGAACCATAGGGATTCCAGGCCATTACGAACCTTCAGATACACAGGCGCTCAGGATAAATGCTGTGGTCTTCGCCATCTTTCAAGCTGCTGGTTGGACATAATTTTTTGAACGTCTGGACGGATTTAATCATGAGGTAGCCTTACAATTTGTGCTGAACCTCACAGAAACTTACTCAGAGGTTTGGGGGTTGCGTATCGAAGTTTCTGAGGCCATAATATCTGAGGTCACTGGCATTCCTCAAGTGGGAAAGGATTGGTTTGGATGTAGAGTACCCACTACTACAGCATTGCAAGCCTTTTTAATAGAGGGGGAGCAGGTTCAAACGTCAAGAAGGGGGATAGCACTGAAAAAATTGCCACAACCATGGGACCAGGTTGCTGTCTTCCTCAAGAAATACATTACTTGTGAAGGTAGGTACCAAACTATTTATAATTTTGAACTGTCTTTACTATCTCATCTCCGCCATAGGATTTTGTTGAACATTCCATATTATTTGCTTCATGATTTGCATCATATGGCGGGGTTTGTTCAAGCTGCTAAACATCCACTCGCCTCACTGATCCACCATGGCCTCATCAAACTAATTATCTTAAGTACCCTTGCTCAACATAATATCACCTGGAAACAATTTACAGCTCGAGCTCACAAACCCACTCCCTTTCCTGGTGTCCCAATAGAACAGGAACAGGCCCATCCGCAGCTAGGGCAACACGAACCACAACAGGAGGACCAGAGTCCCTCGAATGTAGTTGGGGGGGGATGAAACTGGATCAGAAGAAGAGCAACAAGGGGCACAAATAGAGCAATTGAGAGAGGATGTAGATAAAAATCCTGTGGAAGACCCAAATAACAGGGCAACTCTAACAGCAGAAGGTGAAATTGGAGCAGCACTAAATGCTGCGACAATTGAACTTGAAGATGACAGAGCCATGGAAATGGAAGGAAATATCGAGCTGGTAACCATTGAATCCTCACCTGAGTGGGGAGGAACTTTGATTGAGGAAGAACAACCTGAGGAGCAAGAAAACGCTAGAACAGGGGATATTCCTTCTACCTCAGCTGTGAATCCCAACATCCCAACACCACAAAAGAAAAGAAAGAGACCAATTGATGAAATTAAAATAACCCCACCAATAAGAAGGAAAAGAACCAGATCAGCCGCAGCAGCAGAGGAAGCAAGAAAAATATGGGCAAATTTAGAGCCATAGATTGAGTTCCCTATTCTTGAATCTAGGCCAATTGATGCCCCACAAGGGCCAGTTGAGGAAGAACCCCAAATTGAAGGAATTCTGTTTGAAAATACGCTATTAAAAGAGGAAGTCCAAACACTTAGAAGGGAATTGGAAACCTGGAAAGAAACCTGCAAGAAATAGGGTGAAAGGAAAATGCACACATTGGTGGAGGCTGCGAACCAACTGGAGGGATCAAATTCTACTAAACCTAGCAAGGAAGAAGAGAGAGTGGTCTATCCCACCCGTGGGAAATTTTTTAAGGAAGTAGGTCACAATATTGTAATTCGTGCCTGTGCAACACAACAGTCTGCAAAAAAAGAAGATGCTGTCACACAAGAACCAACATCTTTGAATATTCTTGCTGAAGTTGCCACCAACTCTGGGATAGAGGAACCAAGGGATGAAATCATGTTTGATGGTGGGGACGAAGATTGCACCTTGAGTCTAGAATGTTCCCATGATACATAAATTATAGAAGAAGAACTACAACAACAAGGGGATGAATAAGAAAGCCAGGATGTTGTCACACAAGAACCAACATCCTTGGAGGTTGCACCAGGGACTCTTGAAATGAAACTAGAAGATAATCCTGAAGTGAATATCATCCCCGATATACATTGGAGTGAAGATGAAAAAATCCAGACACAATCCTCAGGCGATACTGAAATACTTGGGGAGCAGCCGCACATTGAAGAAGACATCCAATCTTAGCAACAGAAGGAAAAAGAAGACACTGTTACACAAGAACTAGTGTCTCTAGGTGTTATGGATGGGGCTGTTGAAGAAAATCCAGAGGAAGTTGCTGTCACACAAGAACCAGCAACTCCCAAAATAGCTTCAGATGTGCAGGGCACCCAAAAAGAAGACACTGCTACATAAGAACCAGTGTCTCTAGGACTGATGGATGTGGTTGTTGAAGAAAATATAGAGGAATTTTCTGCCACACAAGAACCAACAATTCGCATAATAACTTCAGATGTGTAGGGTATCCAAGAAGAAGACACTGCTACACAAGAACCAGTGTCTCTGGGGGCAATGGATGTGGCTATTGAAGAGAGTCCAGAGGAAGTTGCTGTCACACAAGAACCAACAACTCTCATAATGAACTTAGATGTGCAGGGTTCCCAAAAGGAAGACACTGTCACACAAGAACCAATGTCTCTACCCCTTAGAAATTTTATAGACTTGGACTCAGACAAAGAGGAACATCATAACGAAGAAATTCTTAACCTTACAGCAAAAGTCTCAATTCTGAGAATGGAGGTGATCAAATGGAAGAGTTAGGTGGAGGAATACTAGAGAGGGATGATTTCTCTTAGTGAGCATAGAAAAATTATCAGGGGATTGGAAGAGAATTGGGCAGAAGAATGATTGACCCAGAGAATTCGGGAAGAAGAGCTACAGAGCAATCTGAGGGAACTGAAAAAGTTCCAATTCATGCAGAAAGAAAAAGAGCAGATGTATGATCTCTCTCAAGAACTCCTGGGCACCAGGATGCATTCTTCCTCTTATCCTGTCTTCCTATTTGAATAGTTTGTTTGGTTCAAATTAAAAGCTGTGAAAGAAGGGAGGTCATTTGAAATAACGACCTCAGCAAAGTATTTGGAAACCTTTTTTGGAAGCAATTTTGAGGATCAAAATTTGCTGTGTGAGCTATACTTGCATGAGATGGCCTGCTCTCTGGACCTCCATTCGAATCCTGTTCCTTTCTCAAGAGATGTTTAGTTGAGGGATTTCACTTCTTTTGTGAGCAATCATGCTCAGTGGTAAAGGTATTTTCAAACCTTTTCTCACAATGAAGCTCATACTAACCTATGGATTCGAAGTGAACCTCAGAATCCTGGTATTCTTCTTGCTCGATACAAAGGTTTTCTTTCATGTCCTACCCAGGCTCAACATATAAGGGGACTTAAGGAGGAAGTGATCTCTACCTGCACTAACTATATTTCCATACACTAGCAAGAAGTATTGGGAGGGAGTAAGCACAGATGGCAGGCTGGCTCTCCTATACTCAGAAGCCAAGACCCCTATTATTTCAGGAATTTTAAACAGGCACTTTCCAGGGTCAAGGGCTATGTGGGATGTATCAGGGAATGTGGGGTTAATTGGCTGGGTTTGAAATTTAAATTCCCCCTCATCTGGTGGCCAACAAAACCATATAGAGTGGATTTCTCCTTAACTAGGGCATAGGAGAAGCAATGCTGGAAGTATTGGATTTCCCACAGAGGGTTCTTAGAGAAAGATGAGGTGCCCGAGTTTCCCTACAAATTTTCTTCTCTCCATGAACAGAGCTCAGTACAAGATTCAGATTCTGAATGATACAGGTTGTTGCATGAGAAAATGCAACATGATAGTTGGGGGGAGATGTTGAGCCAATAAATGGCCCTTTTAACCACCCTTAATCACCTCTTCTTCCCCTATCCTACCTCATTCAGCATGCCAATCAGACATGTTATTTCCAATTTACTCCTCAAACTACCCAGATATGACTGGTCATTACTTTATATTATTAATACTTATGATTGTGATAATTGAAGCTATGTATCTCTCAATTGTGCTAACATGTTATGGGTTATAAAGGTATTTTGAGACAAGTGGACTGCAGGAAGATTGGGCTGAACAAGTCATGAAAAGGATGGATATGTACTGCTCAAGATGATCTTCAACCTTCCTATCGTCATCTAAGGCACATGGTTCTAATGTGATATCCTAGACAGAGTTGTGACAAGGCATCTGTAATAGAATGCACCATATGTGGAGATCCTTAGTACATTGCTGCTCAGGTGCAGTTGTGATCAAAAAATATCTCTACTCCTGGGGCGATTAATAGATTTCCCGTGCCTTCTATTTCCTTACCATGCCACGTTTGTAACAACTAGTGTTATTAAGGGTGCCTAAAGATCATAGATCTTCATGGCTGCCCCATAATAGGATCAGATGTTACGATCCACATGTATAAATATGGATAATTGTCTCGACCCAGGGGGTTACAGAACATATAATTCATTTGTTGTATAAGCTGAGAGGGGGAATTGTGTAATTACTCTATTCTTTTTAATACAAGGAGTTACTTCTGATCTAAGAGTCTCACGTGTGTTTAGCCAGCATCTCTGTGTGAAGGCTGGGCCCGCCTTCCACAAAGATTGTTGTGTTAAATTAGGACTTTTTAATTCATCTATTGTGTGATGTCTTGTTAATTCTATTTCAATCGCAAGCAGCTGTAGTGAGTGCGGATTGTCAGTGTGGTTACATTCATTGGAGCTCTAGAGTGTATAAGGTGAAAGTCGAGTGAGTAGATAATTATTTTTCTTGCAATTTGTATGGTAGTTGTACACAGCTCTGTTCATCCTACACTCTTAGTCGTTGTCCCATGAATCTTTACAACTTGTCTTTACTGTTATGATTGTTGAATTTCATTCCTGCATTTCAAATTCTTAGAGTAGCTGAACTCAATCTTCTACAATTGAATTCCTAGATTAATATTCAATTTATGCTTGTGGCTTTCCAAAGTAATTAGATTGAATAGGTGAATTACTTGGTCAGGGATGTGAATAGGATTTCCTTTCATCTGCAATTGTAATTTGAATTTCATGTTATCTTTCTTTAATGCATGGTAGAAAGTAATTGAGATTGTAGTATTTAGAAGATAAATGGGATTACACATATTCTTGGGATGGGCAGTAGTGTTCAATTGTAGTGACTTTGTGTTTAAGCATACACTATGCATTTTATCCTTTGAAATACAAGACTTTCCTGGGTTGACAATAAATATCACATCCTCTGTGCGTTGGTAGTAATCTACTTGCATATAGGGTGCTCGACACTATGGATGGGTGGAACATTGCAGCAACATAGCTAGTTGCAGACAACTTCATCTTCAATATAAGTATCCCCTGTTATATTATTTCTGCAATGTATTTTCTTATGAATGAGTGATTATGTTGAATGCTTATTGAATATTAAAGTAGAGTTATTTTTGATTAAATGTCCCTGCATTTTATTTCTGCATATGTTTTTTGGTTTCAATGTATTTTGCTTAAGTTCATGGAGGCTAGAATCCTAGTTACAGAGTCAAAATGCATTTGAATTAAGCGTTTCTACACCCCATAATACACCTACATAAGGTGGAAGGTGGAAAGCAGGAAAAAGACAAGACAAAATGTTGGTTTTTCGCACCCGGAATCCGCCTATAGAAGGTGAAAGGTGGAAGCGGAAAAGAGTTGAAACATTCAATGGTAAGAGTGTGTTTTCTGCACCCTAGAACCCACCTGTAGAAGGCAAAAGGCCGAAGGAAAAAAAAGGGAAAAACGTTAAGGTAAAAAGTTGTTTTTATAATTTTCGAGGTCCACAGCGAAAGGAAAAAAGATGGAATTTGGAAGGCAGAAAGTTGAAATACAAAGTGATCGTTTCATGTGTTTTTCGATTCTTGAGGTCCGTAGTGGAAGGAGGAAAGGCAGAAGTCGGAAGGAAGAAAGTGGACAAGTCAAGATATCGATTGGTTGTTTTTCGATTCCAGAGTTTCAGAGTAGAAGGAAGAAAGGTGAAACGTGGAAGGAGGAACATGGTTAAATGATTCCGTTGAATGTTGAGTTTCTTATTCCCAAGTTCCGCAATGGAAGGTAGAAGGCAGAAAGTGGTTAAATTATTCTGTCGAATGTTGAGTTTCCAATTCCTAAGTTCTGCAGTGGAAGGTAGAAGGAATAAAAGTGGTTGAATGAATTCATCGCATGTTATGTTTCCATTTCTAGATTCGGCAGTGAAAGAAGAAAAAGGGAATATAGAAGGAAATGCATGGAAAGGTCGGGTTCAATGCGGAAATGACCTTTTTGGTTACAGTGTGGATCTGTTAAAGGTGGAATGATGACTGCATCGGTTCTTAAGCTTGAGAATGAATTTTAAAGGATGTTACATGACCCATGACTGTGTTAAAGAGAAATACATAAGAAGTTTTAAATTATTCCGCATATCAGTCAGGTGTATGGGCACCGGTTTCATGGACATTGTGGTATATCATAGTAGTGCTATAGTAGTGGGGATGCTACATTGTGGTATCAGAGCATTGGGTACACTACAATGTGGTATTAGATCTATTGGTTACAACATTGGGCTTAGATGGGACAAGTGAATAATTTTCATAGAGAAAACTGTAGTGAACAGTCAGTAAGTGGTTTTTAAATTCTAAAATTGTTGCGTAATTAACAAAGGTGTTATTAACGCATTTTGCAAAGTCATAGTGCAGATTGAAAAGTTGGTTTTGGCTCGGCCATGAGAACCTTTAGTATGAATGATGCACAATATCCCTATGAGTATGAGGCATATGCTATAAAAAACATTCAAGTGGGAATGCTGAAACAAAATCCAATAGGAGGAAATATCAAGAGACTCCCCTAGATATTGCATCCACCATGAGAATCCTAAGGGAGGGGTTGGAAAGTTGGAGTGAAAACAATGAAAGAATGATTAGAGCTCAGGAAGAGAAGAATCATTTTAACGCAACCATGCTGCATAGTTTGACAAACATCCAAGGGCATATGAACTCTGGGCATCAGGAAATAAATCCAAAAGGAAGTAGGAGTAGGGCCAGAAGAAGAAAAAGGTATTCTAGTGGATCATATGACTCTAAAGGATCCACTTGGTGTTCAATGTCTTCATCTCACAGGAATACAAAGAAGAGGCATTACCATAACAGTTCATGTGATGAATTTAAAAAGGCGAGGCCTCCTACCTTCAATGGTGAGGTAAAATCCAGTCAAGAAGCTAAAGTTTGGCTTCTTGGGATGAAAAAATATTTCCAAGTCCAAGACTACTCAGGAAATATGAAGGAAAGGGTAACAATATTCAATCTAAATGGAAGAGCATCTATATGGTGGGAGCAACTCAGGAAGGTGAAGAAGATCAATGACAAAAATATTGTGTGGAAGCAATTTAAGAAGTATTTCAAGTAGAAATGACTCTCTGACAGGTACTATGCTGACAAGATTAAAGAGTTCGATGAGATGAGATTGGGGCAGCTGACTATGGAAGAATATGCAAACAAATTCTTGGAGTTGTTGAGGTATGTTAGATACATCAGGGATGATAAAGTGAAAATCCAATGTTTTCTGAGTGGGCTACCTCAGTCATACAAAGGCAGAATCAAGTTTGATGAACCTTTAACTCTATAAGAGGCTATAAGAAAGGCCAAGTATTGCTAGGATCAGAACAAAAGCAAACCGGATATCCATAAGGCATGGAAGGACAAGAGGAATGAAAATTTTGACCAAAGGAAGAAAGGTTTCAAACCTTTTCACTTTTGAAATCAACAAAGGAATCCATCACAAGCTATGACTAAGCCAGCCAGAGTAACGGGGGAAAAGCTAAGAGAAACGTTAGTGAAGTGGTAGAAAAATGTCCATTAGTCATGGATGAGTTAGTCACTTATGCAAACTTGAATGTTCTTCCACTTGGTTGCTATGATATTCTCATTAGAATGGATTGGTTAGAAGTGCACAGAGTTAAGCTTGACTGTTACAATAAGAATTTTGAATGCATGGATGAAGAAGAAAACCCAAGGGTTGTAAGAGGCATTCCAAAGTTGATTCTTGTTAGGAAGATTTCAGCAATGTAGATGAAGAAGTTCTGTAGGAAAGGTTGCATATTTTATGTAGCCCATGTTTTGGAGGAAACAGAGAATGAAACTCCTAGGTTGGAGGAATTTCATTTATTGCAGGAATTAGGGATGTTTTTCCTAATGAAATTCCAGGACTTCCTCCAAAGAGAGACATTGATTTTACAATTGACCTTGTGCCTGGAGCATCCCCAATCTCCAAGAAACCCTACATGATGATCACACTAGAATTGCTAGAGCTGAAGATACAGCTGCAAGAGTTATTTGAAAAGAAGTATATCAAGTTGAGTGTGTCCCCTTGGGGAGCACCAGTTACATTTGTGAAAAATAAAGATGGAACACTTGGGCTATGTATTGATTATACACAGTTGATCAAGGTTACTCTGAAGAATAAATACCCTTTACCTCGAATTGATGACCTTTTTGATCAAATGAGAGGAGCAAAGGTATTTTCCAATATTGACTTGAGGTCTGGTTACCATCAGGTAAGAATCAAAGATGAATATATTCATAAGAAAACCTTTAGAAAAAGGTATGGACACTATGAGTTTGTGGTGGTACCATTTGGTCTCCCAAATGCACGAGCTACATTCATGTGCCTCATGAATAGTGTTTTCAACCAGTATCTGTACAAGTTTGTTCTTTACTTCCTATATGACATTCTTATTTATTCTAAGGATGAATAAGAGCATGAAGGACATTTGATACTAGCATTGAAATTTCTAAGTGAGAATAATTTGTATGCAAAGTTAATCAAATGTGACTTTTATAAAGATAGAATTCATTATTTGGGCCACATTATCTAAGATAAGGCATATCTGTGGACCCTGAAAAGATTGAAGCCATTATGAATTGGACAACCCTAAGAAATGTGACAGATGTAAGATATTTTATAGGAATTGCAGGATATTATAGGAGGTTCATTGAAGGATTCTCCAAGGTTGCGCATTCAATCACTTCTTTGCAAAAGAAGGGGATAAAGTTTGAATGGACACCAATATGTGAAGAAAGCTTCTAGCAGTTGAAGAATCTTCTTACAAGTGCATCAATTCTGAAAATTGCAGACCCATAAAAATACCTTGTGACGTGTACTGATGCATGTAGTCAAGGACTTGGAGGAGTTCTTATGAAAGACAACCATGTAGTATGCTATGAGTCCATAAATTTGAAGGAGCATGAGAAGAACTATTCTACTCAAGATCTAGAACTTTCAACCATAGTACATGCTCTCAAGATGTGGAGTCATTACTTAATGGGAAGAAAATTTGAGCTAAGGATAGACCATTGTGGTATGAAATACTTGTTTGATCATCCAACTTTAAATGCTAGGCGATCTAGATGGATAGAGTTTTTATGTGAGTTTAATTTTGAAATCAAACACATAAAAGGAAAAGAAAATAAAGTAGTTGATGCACTCAGAAGGAAGGTGCATGAAATGCATGTGGCTTCTCTTAGTACTTTCCAATCAGGTTTGAGACATCAGATTATTAATCATAGTGCTGAGGATGACATATATGTGAAGATAAAGGACAACTTGCAGCATCAAAGCCTTGAAAAGAAGTATGAGGGATATAAATTGGGAGAAAATGAACTTAATACATATAAAATAGAATTTATATTCCAAATGTGGCATACTTGAGGAGAATTGTTATGGGTGAAATCCAACAAGCTCCATATTCTGGTCACCCAGGATATCAGAAGATGATTGCTACAGCCGAAAATAAATATTTTTGGCTAGGCATGAAAAAATATATTGCTGAGTATATTTCTAAGTGCATGAAATTTCAACAGGTGAAGGTTGAGCATCAACACCCAACAGGCTTATTGCAACCTTTTCCAGTCTCAAAATGAAAATGGGAAGTTATTTCCATGGATTTTATTGCAGGATTTCCAATGACTATGAGACAACATGATTCCATCATGGTTGTGGTGGACAAGTTGACAAAGGCATCACGATTTATACCGGTCAAGTCCACCTATAAGGCTAATTCCATTGCAAAAATATTCATTAAGGATATTTTCAGATTGCATGGATTTCCTAAGGCAATAATTTCTGATAGGGATACCAAGTTTACTTCCAATTTTTGGAAAAGTCTGTTTGCATATTTGGGCACCAAGATAAACTTTAGCACTGCATGTCATCCTCAAACTGATAGACAGACATAGAGAGTGAATCACGTGCTTGAAGACATGCTTCGCATGTATGTGATGGACATTGGACAAACCATCCAAGTGGGAGGATTATTTACACTTGGTAGAATTTGCATATAATAATGGACAACAAGCATCATTGGGAATGATCCATACGAAGCTCTATATGGAAGAAGGTGTAGGACACCAATAAATTGGGATAATCCAGTAAATAGGATTGTGCTTGATCTAGAATTTCTAAAGGAAATGGAGCAAGAGGTTGCAAATATTAGGCAGAACCTGAAAGCAGCCAAAGATAGATAGAAGAGCTATGCAGACAAGCATAGATTGCATAGAGAGTTCAGTGTTGGGGATCATGTTTACCTTAGAGTGAGGCCAAGGAATAGTTCCTTGAAGATTGGAAGTTGTGGCAAGTTGTCACCTAGATATTGTGGTCCTTTTGAAGTGCTTGAAAGAATAGGGCCAGTTTCATATAGAATTTCATTTCCTGCTAGCACAAGAGCTCATAATGTTTTTCATGTTTCTTTGCTTAAGAAATATGTACATGATCCTAACCATGTGATAAATTGGGATGTGATTTAGGTGGAAACCGAGGGAGATTCCCAAACCGATCCATTTCATATCCTCGACAAGAGGTCACAATGCTCTAGAATCGGGTCATTGGACAGGTAAAGGTGCAGTGGAAGCACTACGGTTCGGATGAGGATACTTGGGAGTTGGAGGATTCCATGCGATTGGTACATCCATTTTTGTTCAATTTTGTAAAGCACTAAGAACTTTTGTAATGAAGGGGGAGGGGAATGTAACACCATAGTTTTGATCCTGTGGTATTAAAATTGTACATTATGTATATACTGTATTTAAATCATGGCAAGAAGCTCAAGGCCAAGGCCCTTCCATTGCTTTGGTGTTTTGTGTATCAATGATCAAGGTTGATGCCAATGGTTCTTGTGATAGTCAGACACATTATATTTTGATTATCATGTAAATATGTAATTTAATAAAATACCATAGCTAGCTATGCACTGCAACGGTATACAGACGGGGGCATGATTTCACAAGGAATAGGGGTGGGGAATTTTCCAAAACCCTTGAGTCAATAGGGTGAGAATAGATGTAAATATACCCTTTTTGTCCTTTGTACTTAATCATTGAATTCTTCCAGAAGAGGGGTTGAGGCAGTTAATGTATTAGGCATATCATGGCATGGAAGTCGGTTTCATGATTAATCCAGCCTACAGTCTGAGTAGACTAGCATCCTGGGAAGCCACATTCTTGATTCTGACGCAAGAAAGCACGTGAATGTGTGCCCAGTCCGTTATCCCTCATTCATCGAGAATGTTTTGGTCATTCTTCTTCCATCCTAGAGGGGGGTTCAGGGGTTGTTTTTTGTTCATTAAGTTGTTCATTAATTCACATTTTATTCAGGGTGGTTGAGGGTTGTTCATTGTGGATTGTTGTTATTCATGGTGATTTTTCACTATATTGAGTCGCAGGATAGGTTTTTTTGCAGTGTATCTCTTCACCTATCCATTGTTGGAACCCTGGTTGTTGTGTTACAGTGTTTCTTTATGTTATAGAGTGGTGTGGAACCTTGGTTGTATGTGTTACAAACTGGAGCCCTGTGTTGTTGTGTCTCCTTGTGGTTTACTGTTATGTGTGCCATGTTTTGGGGTCTGAATTCTATGCAAGACTTAGGAGTGGAAGAGACAAGGAATGGCCTTGCTAAACCTAGTGCAGAGAGGAACCTCACAAAAATATGAGAGTGGCTGGTGAATCTTCTATGCACATCCTGAAGAGCACCGGAAGGGAAGGTATATCTTGAGGGGCCGTGGAGAAGAGAAGGGTATTCTTCCTTGTGTTGGGTGTGTAGTTATTGTGGATGCCATGCTAGATAGATCTTATGGAGGTGTCCCTAGCTCTTGAATGAGCCACTAGCTTATCCATTCTACCTTTTTCTTCCTTAGAAGCCTGATAAGCCCAAAAGTAGACTGGCTTGGCTGATATCCTGATAAACCCAATGGAATATTGGCTTGGATGTCCATCCTGATAAACCCAATCATATATTGGCTTGGCTAAGCAGCCTGATAAACCCAACTGTGTGTTCAATTGGTTGTGTCTTGTTGTGCATTTGGCCATGTGTGACAAATAATTCTACTGCTTTGTTTGGTTTTTATTTATGTAATTTGTGACAAACTTGTTGAAGAACCCATCACTTGATAATATGAGGAAAAGAACTCCAATGACCACCTATTTCACATTTGGCCTAAAACAATACTTAAATAATATTTGATTTATCCAAAAGATAAATGTGTATAAGAAAATATTGAAAGGAAGCATATAGGGATACAATCTATTCTTCACTGGGATTAGACATCTTTTTTTCTTGTAAAATGTTTTGCATCATAATAGGTTGCATTTGAAAATCATCATTAGATAAACCCTAGTGTGGAAAAATTTACACCTTTATATTTAAACTTTGTAACTATATTGACATTTACTAGTTCTCTCAAGAACCTCATCCCATGTACTTACATTGAAAATCAAACCCAACTCCTTATGTAGCATTTTGAAATAACAAGAATGCTAAAAAATGAGTTTGGACAATTGTATTTTGACGTACCAATTAATGAATTTTTAAAGAATATTTATACTAAATATGTTTGTTATATTCTAGTTTCTGATCCAAATCAAATCACTTCATTTCGATATCATATAAAAAAATTATTCCCTAAACAACGACTATTTG
The DNA here is from genome assembly GCA_001517045.1 of Pseudotsuga menziesii. Taxonomy (NCBI): domain Eukaryota; kingdom Viridiplantae; phylum Streptophyta; class Pinopsida; order Pinales; family Pinaceae; genus Pseudotsuga; species Pseudotsuga menziesii. The sequence goes on from LPNX010410563.1 coordinate 327,578, forward strand.
TTTTTCCCAAAACTTGTGTTATGAAAATTCTACATTCTATCTATTCAACAACATATTTGACACATAAAATATAATACTTTCAAAACCAATTTCTAGTAGAGATATAAACATGAATCCACTTTTATCTCCCACTATATTTGTAGACTTTCAAAACCAATTTCTAGTAGAGATATAAACATGAATCCACTTTTATCTCCCACTATATTTGTATCAATCCTACATTGGAAGAAAATGTTGTGCCCAAAATAGTGATTGTTGATCCAAGCTAGAAATAAAAAATAACAATGTCATGAAGGATCTTCATCAATATATTTGACATGTGATTTAAATTAACTTTTAAAACCTATATCTACTCTATATATAAATATGAATATATTTAATCCATATTTGGAATCACCTTAATCGGACATCATACACAAAAGTTATCATCAAAATACTACTAGGTAGTCTAAGTGGCCACCACTCCTTAGCAAGTTAAAATGAAAATTGTTTAAATGCATATTTTTATATTTTTTCTATGTGTAATAATTGAAATTTTTGGGAGACCAAAGTAATTTATCCTCTCTTATTGTGTGATCTCACTGTTTGGATATTATTAAATCCAATCATAACTTAGGATAAAATAATTAATCAATTTTGATTAATTTCCTACCCACTAGCCTAGATAGTTGGCATCCACTTGCACCTTAAAGTCAACACTTGCCATCTATACCCAAGGAATTCTTTAATTCTGATTCTGGGTTGATCTTGACCACTTTGTGGACTCCCATAATTAGTAACTACTCTTTCCTATAGGTTCTGTCGTATTCTACTTTTATCCAACTTTTCTATGGATAAGGTAAAGCTAGTTAACTAGGAAACTTGTATCTTTTGGTTTTTGACCCATTCTCCATGATTTTCTCTCTATTTTCCAGGATTATCATGTTTATCCATCACTCTTGAGAAATCATTCATGATTTTTCTAATTCGTGAGGTCCTTGAATGATTTGGGAAGTGATTTAGCCACCTATGGGGGTTTATCATATTTGGTAAGTCCACCTTTCTGAGTTGTATGAGTTGTCTACATACAACTTTATTTTAACTATAAGGGATGTACTATTTATGTACACTATTATTCATCATTATTCAATGGGAGAATACACTCCAATATTGATCCCTTCATTCATGTGATTCAATCTATTTTTCCTGTGTATGCTTTTGAGAATTATCTTAGGAGAAAGATCTATTTCCAGTGCTTCTTCTTAGCATATTTTCTCATAGAACTAAAGATAATATTTATACATGGTATCATAGCACAATGTTGCTCAAGTTATACAGAGTTGAGAATCATATCTAGTCTCATATCTCTCTCTGAAGAATAGCTTGGTCTAAGCTTACAAGAGTTTCTCCTAGTTTTGTTTTGGAAGGTTGCAGAGAGTTTCTTCTTGAGTGCATAAAATCATCAATATGGACTCTTCCTCAGCTATAATTCTTACTCCCTTCAACTATCATGAATGTAAATCCAAAATCGACATTCTATTGTGCAATAAGGGACTATACAGAGTTAGTCTAGCTTTGGAGAATGAGCCCAATGTTGTGATTGAAAATGCTAAGTGGAATAATAGGTTGGATGAATCATATGGATTGATTTGTCTCTCTATTTATCCTGATATACTCTTTCATCTAGATGGTTTTACCACTCCAAACCAAGTGTGGATCACCCAATTGGAGTCTCTCTTTGAAGTTCAAGATGAGTTAAGAGCTCATCAGTTGGAGATTGAGTTATTCTCACTGAGTCCAAGTAATTTTGATTTTATTGAGGGTTTATTCACCAAATTCAAGCCAATTGTTCTAAGGCTTAAACATTGTGGTATTTATAATAAATATGATCAATTAATCCTTTACATTCTTTCTAAATTGGGTTCTGATTACTCAGTTTTTGTGTCTATGTTTCATGCTACTAGGCTTGTTGTTTTTTATTGGAAAATGCCTTCTTTGTGTACTTTCTTTGATTCAATAACAAATAAGAAAGAAAAATTGATCCATCATTCATATTTTTACACTCATCACTTTTCCCCAGTTGCTCATAGTTTTACTAGTCTAGCCCTATATCCTCATGGAGTCACTGAAGCCTTTTTCTTTGTTGTTACATATGATAATGTTTCTGATATTTTAGAGTTTTATCAGACTCATATCATATCAGGGAAGGTTCTACATCAGATTATAAGAATGACATGCAATTTACATCAAAATTTTGCAGCTATTCACGGAATTGAGTGAGTAACAAATTGTCTTAAATTTTGTACTCTTTGGGAAGTAGTATGCGCAGATCTATTTTCCATTTCATATTTTATTTGGAGATCATAGTTTTTTAGCAGAAAGAAGCATTCAAATTATTCTCCTACTTCATCAGTTGATGAGATGCCAGGAGTCTCTCCACTTATTTCTTGCACATTCAACACTCTAGCGCATGATCATGGAGTTCATGATTTATTCATCAAGTGTTTCACCAAGAAGAAGCTCATTCAACTAATTCAAGTGAAGATAAAGATATTTTGAAGACATGTTGTTCAAATTTTGTGCCTTGTCCTTTCTCAGGGGAGGATTTTCTCCATGTGGTTTTGCCTCTTTCCTAAGATTTTGGACATAATAATTGTTAACAGGTGACCATATCCTTGTTGTTGGGCCCTATATACACCTATATTTTTGACATACCATCATAAAATTAGACTTAAAGGGGGGTGTTGGGATATTATTAAACACACTTATAACTTAGGATAAAATAATTAATTAATTTTGATTAATTTACTACCCACTGGCCTAGATATCAGAATTCTATTACTCCAAATATCAATGTACACCACATTGTTATTTCTAGCATCGTTTTTACACAAATATGGACTATCTCAAATCCCCTTCCTTTCAAGATGTTATATACTTGTCGCAAATTTCTTGGACTTATTAGGTAGGTACATGTATGATTTTTCTTTATAATTGTTTATCAAATACATTGAATATTATGTATATGTATTTGGAAGTCCATTTTACCCTCATTTGTTTCTCTATCCTAATTCCTTCACATTTGTCATTATTTAGGATATAAAATCCTTCAATTTGGGGGGAAACATTCATGAACACACCATGTCGTTTACCTTTCATGTCTTTACCATTTGTTATTTTTCCAAGGATGGAACAAGAATTTAGTTTGAGGGGAAAATCCATATCATATGATGACCATGTCATTCCATCACCACGTGTTCAATTCATCACCACTCTTGTTCAATATAAAACCTCCACTGCTCTATTTAAACCATATTGTCATAATTTTATTCTACTTCCATAGTTTAATCCCATAAGTTGCATTATTGTTGTCCCGCAAAAAGAACAATAGAAGGCCTTGATGTTGCCACACTAAAACCAACAACAAGATAATAAGAAGACATTGTTGTTTCTCCACAAGAACCAACAAAAAGAAAAAAATACAGTTGATATACATGGACAAGGAAAATAACCTATTGAATAAGAGGATTCTTTTTTCCCACAAGAACCTAGAACAAAAGAACTTTGGTAAAACTAGAACAACTTATTGTTGGATTCATTGTCTACAAAATGGTAGTAAACTTCTTTAAATTTTGTTTTTCCTATATAACCTTGATGAAGTATGGCAAGGTGTATCCCTTTGATTTGATTTGAGTGTTGTTTTGAGAAGGTATAGATAACAAAAATTTTGGCTTGAAATTCAAGGTAGTTATGTTTGCATTAGGGTGAACTATTTAGAAACATTTAGATTAGGTAGTGAAGGAGAACAAAAGCATGTTATAGCCTCTAAATCATTCGATTCATCACATTGGATTTAATACCTCGTGTCCATGCATTCATAAGGATATAATAAAATTATTGTTTTGAATCCCCTCTCTTAGAAACCATAAAGGGTTTTATGTTTAATTTACAAATCTTAGAATCCTCGGGCCTGAATGAATTCAATTGAAGAAGGTTGTAGGAGAGAGAATCAATTCTATGTAAACTGATAAAACATTCATGGTGAAAATTGGACAACCAGGAGAGAAAATTAGGTCCACATAACATTACATCAATTATCACTATACTCTATGTAATACAATGATGATACAATAGAAAGAATTAGAATGCCTTGGGTAGGATTCGAATTCACTAACTTGGATTGACTCCAGTACTAAATCAATGTGGGAAAATCACCACTAGAGACTCACTAATGCAACTTTGGAAAACAAAACTAGTTCAGACCCAGTTAATTGATCAAGGTAGGTGAGAAAATGAACCCAACCTGCCTTAAATAATGGAAAGTGGCACTATATTAACTAAATATGAACTAACTGATGAGAATCAGAGCATGACTGAACATAAATGAACACCAACTAGGATAAACTATTGATGACTACTGGTGGCAGTTAGTGTGGATTCCTAAATTATAGGGATTGGTCTCTGGAGATCCTAAATTCATGCAAACTGGTGCATCAAGTGTTAGGTGGGCCCCATATGTGTCCCCTACGGCACTAGTGAGATGGGAATAAACTCCTAAGCTAGGAAAGGACAATTAGACTATGGTGGCCAAGGGAGGATTAATTAATTAATCGTAAGACCACCCATTAATCCTAACATGGACAACCTGGGCCCCGGAAACTAATACCAAAGTTCACCCATACAATATAAATGCAAAAAATGGTTGCTTAAAAAACCGAGGAAATGCAGAAAACCCTGTGGGACCCCCCCTCAAAATAAGCAGGAAAATCCAGGAACAATAACTGAATCAATCCTTTACACCAAGAACAAATCTGAGATAGACAAATCTCTTTATAGAGAAAGACTTGCTGAATATGTGTGTAATTTTCTCCTTTGTAAGGAAGTAATGTAGAATGATGGCCTTACTATACACTACTTCTTGAATGTAGTGCATGTGGACTTCAATGTGCTTGGTCTGCTGCTTCTATATTGGATCACTGGATATCTTGATTCCACTTTGATTATGCATGAAAGCTCTTGCAATAAACAATGAGAATGCATGATACAACAAAAATAGTAGAGCACATAAGAAATTTTATTGATCACAGGCCACTTTAAGGGGGAAACCTCCTTTGAGAAATCTCAATACAAATAATTCTTGGATGCCTTCATTGGCCTCAACACTCACTTATATACTAAGTGTAATATAAAAAACTATTACTACCCATGAATGTGGGATAATACAACATACTAACAGGATGAAATACAAAACATATGCCTCCAACAAAATATACTAACGAAATAAAGAGGAGGGTTGACACAGGTTATTAACATCCCCTCCCTCTTAGAACAACTTTTTCCTCAAAGACTTAGATGGGGAAACTATTGTTGAGTCTGAAGGAGTGGTTCTTATGTAGCATCCTCTGGTTGCATGTCGTGCCACTAAATTAAGACCTCTATGATGGACCGAGAGTGGAGATAACTAGTTTTCTTATTGAGGATGGCCTCTGGCTCCAACATGATGGATCCTTCATTATCTAGTTCGGGCAAAACAATTTTTGCTCTAATATTGGTGCCAAACAATTTATTAATATAAGAGACATGAAATATTGGGTGAATGCAATAAGAAGGAGGGAGTTCCAATTTAGAAGCAACGGACCCGATCTTCTGAAGAACCTTAAATGGCCCATAGATCCTTGGAGTGATCTTTTGATTCCCTTTGAGTTTCAAGGAGGATTTCTTGTAAGGCTATAGATGAATAAAAACCATATCACCAACTTGAAAATTGCGCTCAGAATGGTGTTGATCGGCATGTTGTTTCATGCAGTTTCTTGCCATGCGAAGAGTTTCCTGCATAATGTGAAGTATCTGATCTCGGTTTCTAAGAACTATGTCAAATTTATGAACTGGTGAACTGTTGGGGGTGTATGGAAGGAGTACTAGAGGTGTCTTACCATAAATTGTTGCATATGGAGTCATTTTAGATGCAATATGGTAGGAATTATTATACCACCATTTAGTGAGAGGGAGCCACTTTTCCCACTGATGTTGTTGTTTAGAGGTGAAGTAACCAAGATAAGTTTCCAAATATTTGTTGATGAATTCAGGCTAACCGTCTGTTTATGGGTGATAAACTAAACTCATATTCAATTTGGTTCCAGTGAAGTGAAATAATTTGGGCCAAGAATGACTTGTGAAATTTGTGTTGCGTTCTGAGACAATGGAAGAAGAGATTCCATGAAGATGGAATATATGGTCCATGAAAATTTGTGGGACTGAGGATGCGGTATATGGATGTTTGAGAGAAAAAAAATGACTATGGTAGGAATTATTGTACCACCATTTAGTGAGAGGGAGCCACTTTTCCCACTAATTTTGTTGTTCAGAGGTGAAGTAACCAAGATAAGTTTCCAAACATTTGTTGATGACTTCAAGCTAATCGTCTGTTTGTGGGTGATAAACTGAACTCATATTCAGTTTGGTTCTAGTGGGGCGAAATAATTTGGGCCAAGAATGACTTGTGAAATTTGTGTTGCGGTCTGAGACGATGGAAGAAGGTATTCCATGAAGATGGAATATTTGGTCCATGAAAATTTGTGGGACTGAGGATGTGGTATATGGATGGTTGAGAGAAAAAACAAGACTATATTTGGAGAGCTAATCAATCACAACCAAAATTACAGTATTCCTTCCAGATTTAGGGATCCTTTCAATGAAATCCATCAAAATATTTGTCCAAACCCTTGTAGGGATGGGAAAAGGTTCGAGCAATCCGAGAAGGAGTGTAGTTTCACCCTTGTGGCGCTAACATGTAGCACATTTGGAAACAATCTGTTGAATTTGTCATTTCATTCCCTTCCAAAAGAAATTATGTTGTGTCTGCTCATACGTTTTGAGGAACCCAGAGTGCTCTATTGATGGAGAAGCATGAAGTTCATAGAAGATCGCATGTTTAAGATCTGTGCTCTAAGGAAGCACCAAGCGACCCTTGTCTCTCAGAGAAGAACCATCCCCTGAGTAAGACGGTACAACAAAAGGGTTACTAGCCAACTATTTAATGATTTCAGATAATGAAGAGTCATTGACATAGCCTTGTTGAACAGAGTATAACCAATTTGGAATAGGAATAGAAATATATGAAAGAGAAACATGGTCATTAAATGCGTGGGAAAGAGAATATGCCATAAGATTGTCCTTATCCTTCTTGTAAGTGATCTCATAGTCATAACCCATGAGTTTGCAAACCCATTTCTGTTGTATTGGGAATTATACCCATTGTTCCAATAAATATTTCAGACTCTGGTGATCAGTCTTAATGCAAAAATGATTCCCTAAGAGGTATGGCCACCACTTCTATACTGCATGCCAAATAGCCATCATTTCCTTCTCATATGTAGAGGTAGCTAAATTCTTACCAAAAAGGGATTTTCTGGTGAATGCAATGGGATGTTCATCTTGAAGGAGGATAGCACCAAGTCCTTTGTCACAAGCATCACTCTCAATAGTGAAGGGCTTGGGAAAATTGGGCATCTGAAGGTTGCATCTGGATGAAAGATCCAAGGGAGTAGTTGAGACCGCTAAAGGTTGCATCTGAATGTAATGGAGTTGAGTGATGACACTATGTGATTTCTTCTTAAGGATATTTTCCATGTGATGTGAAGTGATGATACCGAGAGACCCTGGTTGTAAGCCCTTCAATGTATGTTTTTTCCCATGGACTAAAAATGGCATCCACAGTTCAACAAAACCCCATAGGATTGATCCAAGTGTGTGTAACCATTGAGTTCCAAAAACCACATCACATCCTCCTAAGGGCATGGAAAACATGTTAGACTGCTAGTTATTACCTCTAATAGAGATACACACATTGCGACACTTTCCATTGCAAGGTAAGGTGCCCCCATTGACAATCATGAATTTAAAGATGGAGCAAGGATGGACAAAACAATCAGGCTATTTAGCAATCTGAGGGTCAATGAAGTTATGGGTGGTACCAGAATCAATGAGTATTATAAAAGGGATATTATTGAAGAAACACTTGACCCGCATGGTTTGTGGGGTGGTGACTCCAGCTAATGCATGGAGAGATATCTTCGGGTGGTCATCATGAGAAGGAGGGTCAATAGGCTTCTGTTGAATGTCGACCTGATCATCTACTAGATCCTGAGCAACTATAAAAATTTCAAGTGTAGGCAGAGAAGCCACATACAAGAGATAGAGATTTTGCTCAGCACATTGATGTCCTCAGGTGAATTTCTCATCACAATTATAACAAAGCCTTATTTCCCTATGTGCCCGCATCTCGACTTCAGACAAATGCTTGATAGGAGTGGTTCTATGAGCTAGCGGGATTGGAGGTCTTTGGGAAACCATATTTTTGAATGGAACAAAAGTGGATTTTGAGTAGTGCTGAACCTTGATCTTGTCCTCCACTAATTTATCCAACCCTAAGATTTCCATCATTGTGTTAGGACAGAACATTTTAACCTCAAATTGGATTGTATCCTTTAGATCACTGATAAAACAACTCTTGTAGAATGCATCAGACAATCCTTCTATCTGATTGACTAATTTCTCAAATTATGTTTGATACTCTCGCATAGTGCCAGTCTAGTGAAGTCTGGTGAGTGCTCCTATGAAGTCATCAAAACCAATAGGGCCAAATCGTTGCAAAAGCAGTTGGAAAAAATCTTTCCATTGTGGCTCTTCATGATCCTTGATGTACCAATGAAACCATTGAAGGGACTCATGTTCCAAATGAAAGGATGCAAGTGGGACTTTGGTGACATAAAAAGTGTTATGCATATTAAAGCATTGTTCTACTTTACATATCCATCCAATTGGATCATCACCATTGAAGCGAGGGAAATCAATCTTTGGCCCACGAAAGTTGATGGAAGAAGAGAATTTAGTGTTTGCAGAAGAATCAGTCTGTCATTGGTTGTTCATGGCTGAATCCTGAAGATGGAGGCCGAGATATTTGATCTAGATCTTTGAGTTTGGTCTTGAGGGTGACAATTTTGTCTTCCATTTTTTTTTTGCTCTTGGACGGGTGATAGCCATGTATTTATTTATTTATTTTAAGTTCGGTGGAAATTATTTGTGGCGATTCTGGAAATCTATGCTTTATAAACTAGAAATAGATATGGACCCCAGGTATGTTTGGCATCCTAAAGGTTCAATCACTAATACATATGAGAAAATTTGTGACGGTTTTTCGTTGCTATTTCCATGTTTTGGCATCTCAATTGCGACAATAACAGTCTTGATGTATCGTGGCACTTATTTCATCGATATAACGATGAAATTTATAATCCATCTATATAGCGACGAAATATGGTCATCACGTGTCTTCTATATGGTGGCCTTGAAATTGATTTTTTTTTAATTCATTTTATGTGTTTCATCACTTTATCGACAACACTTTCATCCCTATAAGGACGAAAACAGGGCCAAAAAGCTGCTAGGCAAAATTTTGTTTCCATGCAAAACCGTGGAATATTTTCGACGAACTATTGTCTCTCTATCGATGAATTTTGGAATTTGAATGGAAATTTCTTCCACGCAAAACCGTGGAAAACCAATCTCTATCGACGAAATCCACAAGTTGAACAGTAATTGTTCCACAAAATTGCGTCTCTATAGCAATGGTATTCATGGAAAGCCACCCGGGGTTTCGATGGTTTTGCAATACCCATGATGAAATTTCGTCGATATTGAGATGAAACCTGGAGGTTTCAAAAAAACTTAAAAAATGGTGGAAAGGCACCTTCCTTTCCACAGTTTTGGATCTTCAATAAGTGCTTGTGATTGATGTGCAGTCTCGCGGAATTTTTATGTCTATGGACAAGTGAATCCACAGATACACTTTAAGAATCGACAATCAATAAATCAATACCTTGGATAACTTATCCCATTCAATTATTTCTAGTGGCATGATTATATGCCTATATTAAATTTTGTAAGCACTTATTCAAAACATAACATCTATTGTATATTGTTATGACGTACACATTTCCATGTTGGTTTCTAATTACTTGCAATATTTCCATACTTATTCATCACAACCAAATAGGGTATTTACAAAATGGTCTTATTCACACCCTCTGTGCATATGAAAATTGTATGGTTTCATTTGGGTCAAATGTGCATCCTATGAACTTCCAAAGTTTTTATCATGCAGATAGAAAGGTGATAGAAAAGAATAGCGACAGAAAGAAAACTTTCTATCATTGTTCTTTTCTATCACCTTTTTGTCTTCCCGATAAAAACTTTGGAATTTCATAGGATGCACATTGGACCCAGATGAAACCATACAATTTTCATATGCACAGAGGGTGTGAATAAGACCATTCTGTAAGTACCCTATTTGGCTATGATGAATAAGTATGGAAATATTGCAAGTAATTAGAAACTGACATGGAAATGTGTACATAGGACCAATATACAATAGATGCTATGTTCTGAATAAGTTCTTACAAGATTTAATCTAGGCATATAATCATGCCACTAGAAATAATTGAATGGGATAATTTATCCAAGGTATTGATTTATCAACTACTGATTCATGAAGTGTATCTGTGGATTCGCTTGTCAAACCAAGCATAAAATAACAGAAACTGAAAATTACAATAAGTCTCTCTACCACCATTCAAGTGGTCTATATCATAGATGTTATAGGTATTACAATGTTATCTTTAATGGAAAGTGTTAACACCATATCTGTCCTGTAAAGGCAGTAGGTTCTAGGCTCTAGCTTCTATTGAGATGCATTATTTTCAATTACAATATTTAGTTCCAGAAGAAAATGTTAAATGGATTGATACGATCAATGGACTAGTTGATGCTACAAAGGATTTTATTAGTGAATAATCAGGGTTTGAGAATTTATTAGTGTATATGTGAAAATATCCTCAAATTTGAGATCTGAATTCATAAATTAAATGTTGCTACAAACTTGCAAATGATATGTCTTTTCCAACCAACAACCAAGATTTGTGACAGCAGAATGTTTTAACCTTTAGTTATATTTGAAATAAGGTACACATGAGGCTAAAACTAGGGAAGATCTAGGAATTTCACTTATTAATCTGAAGTTTTGAACCCTGAAAAATAAACCTTTTAATTATGTTTTAGACCAGATTTAATCAGCGCTACAGAGCGGATTTCTAGAAGGTATTTCCCAACCAAAAACTGGGGCAAACCTACCATGAGATTTTATGTTTTAGGGATGAGTTTAATACATGTAAATGACATAAATTTTAAGATATTATAAAACAAAAAATGAAAGATGAATTAAGATTTAAAATGGCATAAAAGCTGTGATTAGTGCCTAACAAATCCAAGTTAGGCAGATGGGGTCAATTGAGGATCTCATGGAGGATTTAATGATTAAAGAGTAGATAGGGTTGAATGGTTCAAACCCAATCTTCTCCTTAATAACTAGATCCACTTCAGAAATATTCAATAGCAAAATCGTAAGCTAGACATTAGAGATTTGTCAAACAAGAGAAACGAGGTGGCAATGTCACCACTAATCCTAAAAATGATTACTACAAGACAAATTCTATAGAATGGAAATATACCTCTGTTTCAACCCCAGCAAATATTCCCATGCCAAACCAAGAAATATATCATAACACACTTGTAATATAACCAAGGTTCTCCCAACAAGTCACAGGACACTTAACCAAAAAAAAAAAAAATTAGCTAATGCTGTCTAGAAAGTGTGTTCTTGGGGTAATTCCACCAAGAGATGTGATTATGGAGTCACATTCCACATGTCTTGTGAAGGAAATCAATAATCAATCTATCCAACACACATTTTCCACCAAAATATCAACTCACATTTAAATGCTATATTACAATATCGTTTCCTCACTGATGTGGAAACTTGTGTTTGTATTCGACAAGATTTCTTTAACCATTGTATTAAAACGAAAACAACACACAAATTTTAAAGTTTAAGACATAAATAAATTAAATACATGTATAAATAGGTTTTTACTGGAGATGTGTGGACACTGTTAATACCACCATCCTGTCAAACAATATAAAACAAAAAACATAGGAAAGAGTCATGTTGTCTTACTATATGAATAAAATGTCACTAAATACTCCGAATAAATATTTGTTATCTATGAATGTTAACTTTCCAACAAATAATGGTTAGATATGGAAATATTTGTTCTAATAGAATGCACTTTGAGGAGCTCATGGAATGTTTTTGTAGAGCACACATAAATACATTTTTGTTGACTTATAAAAAAAACTAAAGAAACAGTTTAGGGGAGGAAGTTTAGGGATGAACCTGCAGAGCTACGACCATGGGCTTGTTGTGAGAATCATTGCATATGATGTTTTCATATTTATTTGTTCTCCCATTACATCTTCCAAATAGACTTGGGGACCTTAATGGATTTTTCTTGGCCCCTTTTCTATTATTTATTTCTCAGCTTTTCTCCTAACAATCCTTACAAACTCGGCGATCGACATCTTTTCCATGACATCCTCCAACTGCAAATTTAAATTCAAACCATTAAGAAGAAAAACCCTAAACATGTTTTTGTTCTCCTCGGGTTCAATCTTGGGTTTCTTCTTAGGACCAAGGCAGCCCTCATTATTGCTTCTTTTCCTCTTGGTAGAAGATTCTTCCATCTTGGACACAAGAAATGGCAAACCGCAAAGGGAATATTGTGTTCTTCTATCACAACGCTTTCCTACACTTAGAATTTGCAAGAATTGATACATGCAACAGGATTTCATTAGTTTATACATAGACTGCTATGGATGGGGTCGATGTCTCACTAATTAATCACATCAATTATGCATGTACAACTCAAGACAAGCTCTAGCGTTCCACAATCGCTACAAAGCTCCGCTTAGCAGCCTCAAAACCACTCTGAGCAAACAAAAACAATTTTCTATAGAGCATTCAGGCCTCAAAATCCAATAATTCAAGTCCGGGAGGCTCTATCAAGCTTGTATGTGACCAAACACCAGGATATGTAGTGCACCCATAAAGGCAATTGCAATTGATGTTGACCAAATTCTCCTTAGAGAGGGTATTCTGAGAGACTAAGACTATCAAGTTATGTGCACTTATGCTGAAATATCCAAGGACACTATTTATTCATCAATTTCTTTGCAAAAAGAGGACAAACCATGCACCATTGTCATTAGAACCGCTTAGTGCAAAAGAGCCTCATGATAGCGGGTAACCAAGGGAAAGCTACAAACAGTCAACTTTAGTAGTTAAACATAGGGAAAACCTGTCCAAAATGTGAGCACGGTGCACTGCAGAATAGGTGAACATAACACTAGTACTACTTACTACACTGCTCTTAAGAATGCAATGGAAAAATGAGGCAAGAAATCTAAAACCTAGGGAAAAGCAGGGAATGGTACAACAAGAACACAACAAAGACAGTTGAGTCTAGTATTTTTATATTTCTATACAAACATTGGATATGAAGCATGATAAAGAGGATAGAAATGAAAATATCAAAGTTATATTATACGATAGGTACAAGCAAGTCATATAAAATATTAATGCCTAGGGAAAATGCAGGAAATGCAAGAACCCTTACCTTATCAATCACCTTTCGCCAGGTCCATTGGCCCATACCGCTTGCAAAGAGTTGTTCTAATAAATGGAAAACCACTATGTTGGCTGGAAATTAAATTTATAAATTAAATAAATAATCCATTCCTAGACTTATATAGAAGTGGTCATTTTGCTAGGCATGGAAAATATCAAAATACTCTATGAAATAAAAAATGGGCATACAATTAAATCAGCTAATGTTGTCTAGAAAGTGTGTTCTTGGGGTAATTCCACCAAGAGATGTGGTTCTGGAGTCACATTCCACATATCCTGTGAAGGAAATCAACAATCAATCTATCCAGCACACATTTTCCACCAGAATATCAACTCGCATTTAAATGCTATATTACAATACCATTGCCTCACTGATGTGGAAACTTGTGTTTGTATTCGACAAGATTTCTTTAACCATTGTATTAAAACGAAAACAACACACAATTTTAAATTTTAAGACAGAAATATATTAAATACACATATAAATAGGTTTTTACTGGAAATGTGTGGACATTGTTAATACCACCATCCTGTCAAACAATATAAAACAAAAAACAGAGGAAAGATTCATGTTGTCTTACTATATGAATAAAATGTCACTAAATAATCTGGATAAATCTTTGTTATCTATGAAATGTTAACTTTCCAATAAATAATAGCCCACACGGGTGTGGCTCATTGGCGGTTCAGTTGTTATGAAGTCACATGTTGTAAATTGGAGGTCACGAGATCAAATCCCACCCGGTTTTACCTATGTCCCATGTCTTGCAAAGGGTGTGTGGCACCTAGGGGTATAGTGGTAGCGGGAATGGATTCCTGGACCCCGTGTCACGTGAGTACCAGCCCAACTCCAATTTCTGATTCCCCTGGTTACTAAAAAAAAAAGAAAAACTTTCCAGTAAATAATATTTAGATATGTAAATATTTGTTCTAACAAAATGCACTTTGAGGAGCTCGTGGAATGCTTTTGTAATGCACATATTAATACATTTTTTTTACTTTAAGAGAATACTTCAATTTCTTGTTGACTCTAAGACTCACCCCATCAACATGCATTCTACAACCATGTGTGTATATGTCAAATAAAGAGAGAGGAAGAGAGAGACCTCTGCTCTCCAATGATCAGAACACAAAGAGCCACCCTGCAATCATTATCAAAATATAAGGCAGAGTTTTAGTAAACATAAATTTCAATTATCTGCAAGGAAATACAAAAAAAATAATTTAATCCAAAAAAATTTAAATACACATGAACTGAAAGGAAAGATATTGTATAAAAGCAACTTTGCAAATTTAACAATACAATTTTTTGCTCAGATTTTATTATGCATTCTTTAAAATATTTCATTTTAAATTTTGGTGTATGGTGATTAATTTCAAATTGATCAGTGGTTTTCCATGAGTTGGTTTTCATACTTCAAAGTCCAACCATAGACCTAAGAATTTTCTACTTGTTATATAAAGTTGAAATCATCAAACTTTCATAGCAATCTTAATCATCAAATTTTAGAATTCTATAAGTTATGAAAGATAAATCATGTCATTTGAAAATACTATTCAAATTTGTTCAACATCCAGATAACTACTGTAAGTACATGCAACGTTTTTTTTAAAAACAAAAACAGAAAGGAGAAGTATATTAACAGGCTGTGCACATCCATTCATTACATAGAAAGCAAGAAAAATAATGCCGGCAGATCAAAATTGCTGCACATCTGGCATGCCCTGAAATTTTTACATAAGATAGTGCATATGATTGTTACAAAATTGTGGTTGTCCTGGGTAGTATATGCCCTCACAAACTGGCTACAAAGGAAAATGCAAAGAAACATAAACCATACAAAATTAAAACAGATTAACCAAGAGACATAAGTTAAGGGTTGCCTCTGAGAGCCCTGGGCTGCATAACCGATTCTTCTTCCATGGGATGATCATCTGCTTCGTTTACTCTGTTAACCCTACTTCCCTGGTTCATGGTGATGAGCTTCTCCAGGTCTTCCTGGATTCTGTCTACCTTGCCCAGCAGCTCGTGCAGGTTGCTCTCGGTATCATCAATTCGGGCATCATTGTTACTAACCTATAGCGATGTGTGGCTCACAGTTTCACTTATGCTTTTAATTTCCTTGGCCATTTCTTTATTATCCAGCAGCCCAACATTATCACCAGGGTGAGCCATACCTCCAGAGTCGACCGAAATTGCTATTCGGGAGAACTGAACACGCAGAGGGTAAACAATACAGTCCCAGTTCTCACCCCACGAAATTCTTGTTACACTCCTGAGATTTGCAATTTCTTGTTGCAGAATAGAGACACCAAGTCTGTCTGTGCAATATAGCATTCCCAGAGTGCCTTTTTTCCAACCAGAGCAAAAACAGCCCAAGACCCAAACCAGTCTGTCTTCACGAAAGGGAGAAGTACCAACGTGACTATCAGTACCCCAGGACGCTGCTGGATAACTACAATGACAGCAGGAGAAAGCAGACAGAGCCAGGCGCTCCTTTACAAAGGCACGAATGAGGGGGAGCACATGCCATGGGATTCCCAGCTGTCTCCCACCCCCAATTCCAACAACCACATTCAGCAAAAAATTCACAGAGCCTGGTGAGCCATGACCAAAATCCGGAACATTACAATGGAGTGGGTCTAAGCTAGGAAGCGTCATAGAGAAAGGGATGAAGAGGCGCCGATCGTGTGAGAAGGGAAGGCAATAAATTGGAGGCCTGAAAGACTTTATTTCAACAGCAGCTGATGAGGGAGGATAAATCCACGCAGCCTTCGGAGGAGGGCATACAGGACTCAAAAATAAATGCAAGGAGCCGTCAAGAGGAGGGGGGAGGTGAGAGCCAGCTGGAGGGAGACGAATGAGAGAGGAGAGGCGATTGGAGGGAGGAAAAAAGAGAAGAAAGGGGGGGATGAAGAGAAGGAAGCTTAGATGGAATAGGGAGAAGGGAGAAATGGGGGGAGAAGGATAAAAACCTATAGGACATCCAAGTATTTTGCAAAGGGAAATATACTTCACATTAGAACTTTGCATGAAGAGAGTGCGGGAAAGAAATTTAGAGATTCTCGTCATGGAATGTATTTTGGGTAGGGAGGATCACCATCCTAGCTGTAGTGGCCTTGGGGAAAATTGGCACCGACGTTAGACATTTTATATGCTTCCTTATTATTATGTCAGAGAATGTGAAAAACCTCGAAGGATTGAGACATGAGAAGCTTGGCTTTTTTATACAATCGCCGACATTTAATAGCTCCTGTGGGATACCCGTTGATCAGATTATAAATAACATACCTGGAGTCTCCAAATATCAGAACCTTCTAGAGTTTTTTATCCCGAATGAGCTGAAGACCCTGGAGAAGAGCCATCCACTCAGCTTCATTTTTGGTTCTAGAGCCAAGTCCCTAGGCAAATCTTTGTTCCACTTGTCCACCGGGATCCAACAAGATCCCACCCGCGCCTGCCAGTAAGTACATGCAACGTTGTTACAACATTCAGTGGATATTTCTTGACCCCTTTTCTATTATTTATTTCTCATCTTGTCTCCTAATAGTCCTTACAAACTCCGTGATCAACATCTTTTCAATGGCATCCTCCAACTGCAAAGTTAAATTCAAACCATTATGAAGAAAACCCCTAAACATGAATTTGTTCTCCTTAGGTTCAGGCTTGGGTTTCTTCTTAGGAAGCACTCCAAGGTAGTCTTCATTGCTTCTTTTTCCTCTTGGTAGAAGGTTCTACCATATTGGACATAAGAAATGGCAAACCCCAAAGGGAATATTGTGTTCTTCTATCACAACACTTGCCTACAATTAGAATTTGCAAGAATTGATGCATGAAATGGGATTTTGTTAGTTTATACAGAGAATTATATGGCTGGGGTTGATGTATCACTAATTAATCAAAGCAATTATGCATGTACAACTCAAGACAAGCTCTGGCGTTCCACAATTGCTACAAAGCTCCGCTCAGTAGCCTCAAAATCACTCTGAGAAAACAAAAACAGTTTTCTATAGAACATTCGGGCTTCAAACTCCAAAAAGTTTCCATTATCAAAGAAAAACTAACAACCGTAATATTAAAAAAATTCACAGTCTAGCTTTGAACTGTCAATTCAAGGGAATTTTGACATGATGCCCAAAAGGAATGAACAAAACTAGAAACAAACCCACATTTTGTAGGCATGCCAACTAGATAAATACCCACAAAATCATATGAATCAAATCCATATTTTATGGTGAGGATATTAACTTGCTTACCCTGATCATAAGCCATGATGTTTACACAAATCAGAAGCATTGTCGAGAAAGTAAAATCATTCGGCCTCATCCCCGTCATCAACGCTTGCCAACCCATCTTGAGAGCTTCTTCATCTTTCCCATTCAGACCATACCCTGCCATTATATATCTCCACAAAACCACCACATTCCATTCAAGCATATTGTCAAAATATCTCACAACAAGCAAACACATGCATGGCAGCATTAAAATATCTCATTCCCTTCCTCCTTTTCCTCGATAACTATTGGTTTTATTTCTCACATTGAATTTCCCAAGTTCACCTGAACAGCTCGTGCTTCATGCTTGCAAGGAGATTTGAGCCATTTCATCTCCACCACATCCACAACAACGAAAAAAGAAATGAATAAAATAAAAACACAATAGGTAATCAAGAAAAACATAGAAGGAAACAAACCTGAAGGTCTAAACATTGTTGCCATTTTGGAGGTGGGGCAAGTCGTTCTAGAAGCATGGGCTGACATGCGAAGGGAGTGGATAATGCACTAATAGGAAAAGTCCTTTGCCCTCCCTTCCTGTAAAAAAACATCATATCTTGTTCCAGATCCTTCAGTGAAAGTTCAAAATCGAAAACCCCCAAATGGGAGCCGAAGTAGATCTTGCGCGGGTGTTTTTGAATGCTAACGAGCTAGTGTGTGAGTGTTTTTGAATTCTACGTTTTTGGTTTGATTATTTGCATATTTTATATTTGGTGTTTTGTTTTGTTTTTTATTTTTCATATTTATCTTTTGTTTAGCTTATTTTGGGTTTTTTTTATTTGCATATTTTATATTTTGTTGCATTTTAAATTAATTATAGTTAAACAACTCTATGTTTTTAATTTAGTGTAGTTTAATTTAATTTAATTTAATTTAACTAGGATTTTGTCATAATGTGTATTGGTTTCATTGCTTATACTGAGATCCTATACCTAAGTCCCTTCAAGGACAAACATGATGATGATGACGACGACGACGACGACGACGACGATGATGATAATGATGATGATCATGATGAAGATGATGGTGATGAATAAAACAACTACGATGATCATCATCATCCTTGTCATTGTCATCACCATCGTCTTCATCATCTTCATCAATATCGGCATCATCATCTTGATAATAATCATCATCGTGGTTGTCATCATCGCCATCATGATCTTCTTCATCATCGTCATCTTCCTTATCATCATCATCATAATCATCATCTTCATCATAAAAATATTTGTTATCACCATCATCATCTTGATCATCATCCTCATATTCTTCATCATCATCATCATCATCTTCATCTTCATCATCATATTCATCATCAACATCATCGTCATCCAATTCATCAGCATCTCCATTATCATGATCATCATCTTCATCATCATCATCGTCATCATTTTCATTATCATTGCCATCATCTTCATCATCATCATCATCTTCATCATCGCAAATTTAGGGGGAGCTCAGTGAATGGAGATGTCTACATGATAGGGAGAAACCTGTTGAGTGAAAAATTAAGGATTGGTCCTAACACCCATTCCAAGGACTAATATGACAATTCAATATGATCCGAGGAAGTAGTAAAAAAGAAAATACAAATTTTTGAGCCCTGTGAAGCTTCCTGTTCTTATATTTGTGCACATGAAGAATCAAGACTTATGGACCTAGTCTGGTGTCTTAAAAGAGGAAGATCCAAATTGAGAAGTTTGGTAGTTCCATAAAGTGCATTCTTTATAGGAGTGAATAATCACTCATAACCATTCTATTATAATGTTGCAAAAGCTCAGAAAAATTTAGTGAAGACTAAAGTAAATATCTTGTCATCACATCTTCATCATCATCATCATCATCATCATCATCATCATCATCATCACCATCATCGTCATTGTCATCTCCCTCTTCCTAATCAACATCTATGGTCGATCTGTGAAAAGTGGTAGGGGCTGCAAAGATCTATGGTCAGAACATGATGTTGGGTAGATCAACAGGTGAGAAGCATTCTATGATCAAAATCTTCTCACTCGTTCATATGAAAAATGGTTAGCAGAATGTTAAAGTTCTCAAGGTTGAGCGGTCCCGATGAAGGTAGTTTAGAGATCGATGGTTGATATTGATCTCCGCAAATCAAGCTGAGCAGTTTGATAGTGTTGACCCCCCCTATTATGTCTCCCGTCCTCAGTCCCCTCGCCTTTTGACTTGAGTCCTCTTCTTCTTCCTCCTCTTTCTTCTCTGGGCTCTCTGATCTGTGCCCTGAGCGCCCTCGAAACAAAGAATGATCTTTGAAAGTCTCTGGACATGCCAAAGACTATCCATAATCCACCTAAAATTGGGGCTTTTGTTTGATCACTTTGAATTGAACATCTGGGGAGGACATGATTCAATTCTAAAAATAGTTATTGAATTTAGGGTTGATAAAAAAGTTTCTTTCTGAAAGCATTAGGTTTACATTCTGGGGTCTTTCTTTTAGGTAGGCACACCGAATGATACTTTTTTCAATGTGTTTGAATATTAATTATATGCACCGAGTTTTTAAAAGAGAAATGAGAATCCCTATCAATCCCTCTCATTTGAAATCTAGATGTTAGTACACTCAAGACTAAAGTTTGAAAGATAAATTTTCAAGTCTTCTAATACTTAGGTTTATTATGGTGAAGACGATGCTTAGGGATTAGGTGGAGTTTGAAATTGAATGGCTAGTTACTCATGAACTGTGTCCATATGGACAAACATATGAATTAGCTTTGTGATGGTATTTGTAACTTTTTTTTGCCACTAATGGAAATGTGGATCCTAAAAAACTTATTTAGCTGGAAAGATAATAATACAATGCGTTTAATAGCATTTAGAAAAGTTCATTTCAAAATAGGTAAGGTAAAATTTCATGGAAAAGTTATTCTTCTAATTTTTTTACTTTTATGTTGTTTATTTAAACCATTGGTTATGGAAATGATCAAGTGGTCACAACAAGGATCAACAATTTTAAATCTCCTAGGGATGTACAATGCTAGAAGTACACTAGTTTTAGGTGGATACGTTGGCACTGGACAAAGATCATCTTTTTAGTTTGTTATCAATGTTAGGGACTTGATGCCTGATATCTTTTGGCCATGTAACATAGCAGTTATAATATTGGAGCTCTTCTCAAAACAATTCTAGATAGAAATAAGCTTTAGTACCCCATGAGCCTACTTTCACCCCTAATTTCATATTATGCATTCAGATAAGGTTGCGAGTAGTTCTCAACTACTCTAATAACTTTAGCGTGATAGGAAACAAACATTTCCCTTCAAAAAATAAATAGGCCAAAGAACATGCAATACAAAAAACCAATACTCCTAATGGTTATGGCTATGTTCACATTAACAAAACAAGTGCATCAATCTCTTTCTAAATGGGATTTTTCCAAATCTCATCTTCCATCACCATTACATGTTTTTCATTCTCAACCTTTATTTTAGTCTCTCCTCCTCTATACTAACTCTTGAGTAATCCCCGTAAAAATAATTTGGAAGTGATAAATCATATGTACATGGTCTACCTCACTAATTCCATGTAAATGTTGAATCACTTGGGATTTCTTCTTATTGTCATTTTTTTTCTATACAATGTTTTTAATAAATAATGAAATTTTTTAACACTTAAATTTTCAAATGAAAAGAATGATTTATTTTTAAATGTCATCATTGAAGGGTTCAATTTCTCATAGCCCTTGAAAGTAATGAGACCTTCCCTTCAAATTTGATCCCTGGCGACTCTAGAGCCGTTCAACCTGGTAAAGGTGGTGTCCTGGTCAGGTCTGGTACATAGAGGATGTCCTCACGTATGAGCTGACCAATAATTATATCCCTTGATGCCATTTGTGACATGCATTAGGTGAATATCATGTCCAAAGCATCACCAATTCACCAACCTTCTCGACTCCAGAGATACAGCACGTGGCTTGCGTAGAAAACAATGAGATATCATGAAGTTCAAATATTTGAAGCGAAGAACCTGGCCTCTACACAAAGCAAAGGGATGCAGCTAGCTGAAACCATTTCAAAAACCACCATCAGTATAAGTGAAAAGGAAAATAATGTCACGTCCAAACACTGGGATCCATGTGGACAGCAATGTGGCATATTCAAAGGAGGCGGCATGACTGGTTTCTCATCAAAAAATAGAGATCTCTACCCACGTGTCCACTCATGTTGCCATTATGCTGACCATCCATCTCTGTATCCATATTCATCTTGATCACCCTATATAAACACCACCTTCCCATGCCGATTAAGATGCATAAGATGAATCAGTAATTAGAGACAATGCTCGAAGTGTTATTCTGCTAAGAGATTTTGAGAATTATGAAAGAGTTGAAATGGCGATATGCTTTGAGAAGCTTGTCAATCTCGGGATTTTGATGTTTGGTGAGCTTTATTCCATGCTCATCTATTGCCCTGGTTTTTCACACCAAGAAAGAACCAACCATCGGGGCCTGTATGTGAAGCACTTTGAATGTTTCCGGATAGCTGTACCTCCATCTACGCGGTGCCTACGTTTTCTTGTCCCAGGAGTGTCTCCCTAGAAACCCTCAAAGAAATCATAGCTTCCAAAGTCCCGGTACATTGTGACCGTGTTTAGCGGCAACCAGTAGGAGCGAATGCTCGTGCTGGGGTGGCGGGTTTCCAAACTCTTCATCGCATCGTTTGTGAACTCTAGTTCCCAAATTTTTCTGAGGTGGTGAGGAGGTGGAAGACACCCTCCACTGTATGACCTGTAGGAGGATCCATGCCATGGGAGGTGAGGAGTACAAAGATTCCCTTCTCCAAGTCCTCTCATACAACAGTATTACCAGGATAGAGGGGGGTTGTAGAAAAGGAAAAGCATGGAAATGATATAAACTCCTTTTCCAATCTGGAAACCATGTAGAAAGGTGGATTTGAGCATGAAATTACACACACCCAGGGAAGGACATGTTGCTGATTCGACAGACAGATGGGTGGTCGAGCCCAGTCAACAGTGAGTCATTAGAAGCATCCTTAACGTCGTTTCCATGACCTGCAAGCTTAGAAATAGAAGCAACGTGCTGCTATCCATACCGAGCACGCACATTAGCTCCATATATAATGTTTGTTTTAATATATGTAAATCATGGTAGTAGTACCATGCTCTAAGTTGTTAGTGGTTGATTATGACTGTAAACAGTTTCATGTCTTGTTTCGAGGATTATCCTCAGGGACTGAGATAGTATAAATTTCTCTCCACAGAGGGGAGAAGGGTTGGGAATTTTCAAGAGTAGAGGCTCTCCACTGTAACATGTTTCAATATTTCCAGATATACATGAATAAAATTGTAGAGGAATGATAATCCTTTCATGGCAGAGATTCCCATGTCATCTTTTTCTTCAATAAGTAACTTCTTTACGTGAATGTTTATCTTGTTTTTCATTCCAGTTTGTATTTGATTTTCATGTTTGAGAATTAGTGTATATGGTCCAGGATTCATCTTGTATGCTCTCAGCCCATTGTTCAAGCATTTTCGATCATTTTCTTCTAAAGTCATGCACAATTCACCCTGGTTAGGTGCTCTATGTAATGGACTATTTTCTCCTGTCTGCTAATCACCTGCTAAATATCTCCAGATTGAATGATGGATGACTATATTTCCTCTGTCCGTAAACTTTCATGATTCCTTACCTCCTGCAACATATTTCAGACTAGATTGTTGACTCCATTTCCCAATGGTTCCCTCCATGATCGTCCCACCAGACTTTATAAAAACAATTTTTCTCTATTCAAAAATCTGACCTTATGACTTCTCTTTGATCGATTGAATATCTTGCGTATGAAAAATCTGTAAATAGTGAGAGATCCCTCTCTAAATTAGCCACCAATTAGCTTACTGCCTATTGAGTTACAAGTGGTTTCCATTTTCATACATTGAGTTTCCCTCATCTTTATCATGATAATGGGGCTTGTGGTTGTTGTTGATATGTATATATTCAATTAGCATTACTCATTGTATATCACATGGATGTAAGGATGAAAAATAGAACTTGGGGATGCATAACAACAACCCTCATTTTCATAGATAAATTCATAAAAGCCTGCAAAAGCCAAAGAAAATATTTCAGGGTTACACATTACAATTTACAATTCTCATAAGGAAAAGAAAATCACTTACTTGAGCCAATTGTAGTTATGGAAGCAAGATAGATAAGACACCACCCCGTGAATAAGAATGAACCATTGCTCCAACAGCAACCATACTTGCAAATGCCCAAGTTAGACCCAACCCTAAAATATCCAAGGTAAAAAAATCTTGAGAAAAACTACAACAATAGAGTTTACCTCGAGTTTCCATGCCGAAGTTACAAAGGTTGGCATGCAAAAAAAAATGATACCACCCAACTATACAAAATCCACCCTTCCATGAAGAAACTTTCCAGAAATGTGGTCAAAATTGGTCCCAGCAGCCTTAAGAGAATGCCTGCTACAATTCATGGTTTGAGAAGAATGCCTGCACCATGGTACCGTCCTATAGCTAGTTGGTTTGGATACCTATTCATAATTGAGTTTGCTTTAATATTTCTTGAGGAGAAAGATACAGGCCTGCCAAAACAGGGTTTTTCACCAGTGGATGCAAAAATGGCTAAGTAGCCTCAGAAAGATGCCCGCCCTAAATTATGGGTTCGAGTAAATGCCCACAGCACAAGGGGGTCTTGTATATTGTTATTCAGCCTACTTGACTATGTATTCATATTGTCTTGGAAGTTGATGAAGAAAAATTTATGGACCTTCCAAAAGGGTGTTTTAGGCAGATTAGAACAAATTGAGAAACATGTACAAGTATGGAATTGGTGTTAAATCTGCCCAAGTGGCCTTAAGGAAATGCCCGACATGCCTCATAGGATGATGTGAAAAATGTATTGAGAATTTCAGTCTCTATATTGTTGTATGGAGCATACAACCATGTCACTTTCCTCACCAGAGAGTCTCTAAGGAGGAAGATGTCAACCTGCCAACTTTGTGAAACTTTGGAAATTGACTAAGTATGAAAAAGTAGTCAAAACTACTCTAAGAGAATGCTGGCCATAATTCATGGTTTGAATAGAATGCTCGCACCACCATATCAGGCTATATCTTGTTGAACTATCTATTTATCCATGGTCTCAGTTTGCCTTAATCCTTTTCGAGGAGAAAGTTATAAGTCTGCCAAAATAGGGTTTCAGGATAAACCTTGGAGAAATTCTTGGACATGGCTAAGTATTGGAAAAATGGTCCAGGTGGCCTTTGATCCATGACATTTGATAAATTTATTTTCACAAGGACAACCCTTGGTGAGCATTTCCAAATGACCTCTCAAAATCCTGTTCTCAACACTTAGGCAATTTCCTTGTGTTTCTCAATATGCAAAATAGTATTTTTCCTACTTTTGGAAGATTGATATTTTGCATATGTGACCATTGTAAGTCAGCTTGAAAGTATGAATGGATAGACATTTCAACAAAGAAAAAATCCATGCCAATTGATGAACCTATTGACATACACCCAACATCTGGTAGGCATTTGAAAATGGTCTTCCAAACTGCTTATTGACACTTAGACAAATCTCTTCAAACCCTAAGTCACCAAGGTGATTTTATTTTTTTCATCAAAATTGGAGAGTGAGACATCCAAAATGTGAGGAATATCATATTGAATCAACCATGCCAATCTTCTCTCCTGCAACCTCATCATCTAACCTTGGTGGGCATTTTACTGAGATAGTGGCAATGAAGGTGAGAGGCACTTTTGGCAGATTGATATCTTCCTCTTCGGAGCCTCTTTGGGCAATTTGAAACCATGGTTGGATGCACCAACCAACATAGTAGAGCCTATCACTTTTAGATAATTTATCTCATCATTCTATGAGCCTATCACTTTCAGATAATTTTTCTCATCATCTTATGAGCCTATCACGTTGGTAATAGAAATTCACCTAACAATCTACAAAATTCAAAAGAATAAGTCAATGTAAACAATATTAATCATCAATATCAAATCCATACTTTAAAAATTATATAAAAATAACACTATAGGAAAAAAGTCAACCCTTTACGTACATGTGAACATGCAGACATAAATAATTAACAAATTACATACCTTAGTATCTGTGTGAGACAGGTGTTTGATAAACCAATCAAAACCTTCAAGTTCACTAACAAAATTATAGCAGATAGAAGATTTTTTTTTGAGCCTTCATAAAGAGGTTGACGTGACTTCTTGAGTAGAGGATCAAAATCATGACTATCATCCTCGTTGTCCTCATCCATTAGAGAAAATGTGTCTTGGATCAATCTATGAATATCATCTTCCTGATTTGTATCACTAATGTTATCTCCATCCATATCATCATTAAGAACTTGATCAGCTTCAATATTCTGATCTAGATGTTCGTCACCCTGTAAATGAGTATTTCTACTAGTACTTGGCAAATAACTCTCTGGAAGGCAACATTTTGGGGGCATTGTCTATATATTTACGAACAACGTAGTAAAATTAGTGTGTATAGAGCATATAATAAAATGATAAGACATTTTATTTAAATTCATGACATAATGACTATTACATAGAATACATTAAAAATTGAATAACCTCTTACCAAGGGACGATATTCATAACCCCCTTCGGCGTGCCCCTTCTCCCTAAAATGTCTTTTAGTTGTCGTTATTAAAATTATTCTTCTTTGCAAGCCCATGCAATCAGAGCAAGGGCAATAAAATTTTCCATTTCCCCTCGCCTCTAATGCCACTCTAAACTGAGCAAGCTTCCTTGCATTTTCATTCATAGTGAAAAATCCTTGTAGTGGCAAGTAATTGTCTTACCTACACCATACCAAACAATAACTTGTCAAATACATTAGATACAAGTATATTTCTAAATGTAGTATATTATATACCAATTTCTATAAAGAAAAACATGAAAATTGTGATGAATAGGATTGCCATTGATGACAACATTAATGACAATCATTTTGGAAAAATATGGTAATTTGGTGAAAAACAGGAAAATGACCAAGTATGGCGAAATTAGTAAAACTTTCCTTAGGTAAATGCACGCCATAATTTATAGGAGAATATAAATGCCTACACCACATGGGGGGTCCTATAGATTGCTGTTTTTCCTACCTGACCATGTCTTCACTTTGTCCTAAAATTGCTTGAGGGAGAAGTTATGGACCTGCCAAAACAGTGGTTTGTGACAGAGCAAGCGAAAATGGCTAAGTAGCCTCAGAAAGATGTCTACCCTAAATTATGAGTTAGAGTAAATTCCCCGCAGCACATGGGGGTCTTGTAGTGTGTTGGTTTTTCTACCTAACCATGGTATTATTTCTCCTTAATCATGTCTGAAGACAAAGTTATGAATATGCCAAAATTAGGTTTCAGAATAAATTTTGGAGAAAGTCCTGAAAATGACCAAGTGTTGGAAAAATGGCTCAGGTAGCCTTAAGAAAATGCCCGCCACAAATTGTGTGTTGAAGAAAATGCCCGCACCATATGGGGGTCTTGTAGATTGATATTTTTCCTACCTGACCATGTCTTCAGATTGTCTTGGAAGTAGCTGAGGAAGAAGTTATGGATCTGCCAAAACAGTGTTTTAGGTAGATTGGACCAGACTAAGAAAATTGTCTATTGGAAAAACTAGCTCATGTGGCCTTGGGAAAATGCCCACCATACCTTATAGGTGTATGATAAAAATTATCTGAAGCTATCATTCTAAATCTTGTTGAAGAGGATATCTCACCATGGTCACAATTCTCAAAGAAGATGTTTGATGAAAAAGATAGCGGTCTGCCAAAACAGAGTTTCAGGCTGTTTTGCACTATTCCAATACTGGAAAAACTGCCTCAGTGGCCTCAGGGAGATGCCCGCCCTATCTCATAGGATGATGAGAAAAATAATATGAAGGTGTTAGGCTATAGCTTATTGATGGGTGCATCTAACCATAGTCTCAGTTACCATGTGGCGTGTTTTATGACAAAGAAATAAATCTGCCAAACGTAAGAAGAATATTATTTTTCATTTTAAGAACACAAGAAAATTGGTTCAATGTTAGATTCAGGAAATTGAAAAGGAATTTTGAAATGCCTACAAGGAGGGGTTATTCTGATGATAAAACTCATTAGGTAGCATAGGAATTTTCCTTGGTGAACTAACTATCCATCCATACCTTCAAGTTGTCTTATGATGGTCTCATATGCAAAATATCAATCTGCCAAAAATAGGAAAAATAATATTTTGCATAGTGAGAACATAAGAAAATTGTTTGTTAAAAACAGGAGTTTGAGAGGTCAGTTGGAAATGCCCACCAAGGGCTGTATTTGTGCAATAAAATTTATCAAATGTCATAGATCCATTCTTTGGTTAGTTTTCCATTTGCTCATGACTTTAGGTCTCCATAGAGTGTTCACAGGTGTGAAATAGGAGTTTGCCAAAATGGGAAGAAATATGTTTTGATGTTCAAAAGAGGTTGAGAAGCTATTTTGAAATGCTTGCCAGAGGTTGTGTGTGTGTCAACAAATTTATCTTGTGATATGGTCTTATTCATTGTTGAAATGGCTATCTAGCCATGCTTGTAGGTTTTCTTATGGTGATCACATGAGGTAGAAATCAATCTTCCAAAGTAGAAGAAAATTTGTTTTGTACAAGTTAATTTTTTTTTTGTCTAAGTGTTAAATTAAACCGTTTGGAAGCCTATTTTCAAATGATCTCTAGATAATGCGTGTGTATCAAAAAGTTCAAAAGGTGACATGGATCTGATCCTTGTTGAGGTGGCTATCTAGCCATACTTTCGGTTTGCATTATGATGGTCATATATGCAAAAGATGGACCTATAAAGTTAGTGAAAAATAATAAACAGAGTTTATTAAATAAGAAGCTACAAGAATGTATTTAGAAAAATAAACAAAAATTTAATAAAAAGAATTAAGACAGAGTTTTGAAAAGACACATCTTACTATTGGAGAGATGAAATGTTTAGAAGTATTTTTAATTGATTATTTCATTAAAACAATAAATAACAAACAAAGATTCGAAGAGGTGTCTAAGCATGATGACATTGCAAGGTGTAATTGTAACAAGACATGAAGGACAGAGATGACTAAGGACATGCATAATGCCATTGACAGGAAAGCATGACAAGCATGGAACATCTAGAGATTCAAATGACCCATTTTGTGGTCAATTGAAGATGATTTGGGCAAGACAAAGATGTTGGTGAAAAGATGACAAGGAGATGGTGACATGATAATAGACAAGCAAAATTGATGACAGAGATGGCTGTGGGCATGATAAAATAGTGGAAAAGGAAAATATTGAGAGCATCTCTAGAAGATCATGCGGGCATGCTAGAAACTATTGCAGGCATAAGATATTTCCTATTGTGGGCATCTTCTCAGCACCACCTGCGGGCATCCCTTATGGCCACCTGCGGGCATCTTGGTGTGAACTGCGGGCATCTGAATACATCACCTACTACCACCTTGAAGATGGAAAGTGCGGGCATACTTATTGGAAGATCAAAGAACCCCATATGGGTAGTTGAAGAAGGGTATGCGGGCATAAGAGAAGGCCAAGTCTTGGAATAAAAAATAAAATTAAAATGATGATGATGTGGAAAATTAAATAAATTTTGGTTAATGATAACAAAAATAAATTGGTGATGAGGTCGGCCTACTAAGACTTGGAAATAAAAAACTATTTACGGCCAAAAAAGGATGCATGCTTACTAACCCACGCATAAACAACTAAGATCTGTTGAAATATGGCATTGGTTTGGCGGGTGTGATTTGTACTAGTAGTTTAAATGATTGATTGTATTAGTTTGCCATAGGTGCAGTCATTTTATATGAGAGATTATGCTAAATATTTTGTGGAATTCTTGTCCAAGTGACTCCTTTTATTAATTTCCTGCTCCAATCTGTGTCCATAAAAAATTAGATATCCTATCGTCATATAGCCTACCCTGCTCTTCCATAAATCCAATAATTTGAATATTTTCTTCTTGCATTTGAAGGCTTCTGCCAAAGGTAGTATGCTCAGCAAGTCAAAGTGATTTTGTCGAATCTATAGAAAGTACCTCAAATGGCAATATGTAAGTCAAAATAAGTTCATTTTATTTCCAGCGATGAGGTCCCAGCTGTACCCCCTTTCAAATAATTAGATTTAAATAAATAAGAACGTTAAATTAAAGATAGCCATATATCGTTGATATAGAGATGAAAGTTCACTGAAAATTAAAAACGTCGATATTGCCATGGTTTTTCCACCAAGATAAAAAAAAATTAAGTATTAATCCACAAATGTTCAAAACGTGGAAATATTTCATAGAAAAATTTGCCCAAATGTATTAGTGAATGGATTCACTCGGCCACCAATGTTGTCTAACGAATTGTGTATTGGGGAAGCACCCCTCACTCCACGACTCACATAAAACTGATAGTTGCTTTTCCAAAGAAGACAACTCTTGGCTTACCTCACAGGTGGAACTAGTCAATCATGTAGGGGTCATTTTTATTTTTGCTTGGCAAGTCCTCTTAGTGGCCAGCTACTTCAGGGTTCTTGTGGTACTCCCCATAATGTTTTTTATGCCCAAGTACTTGGCACAGTTAAGCGGATAGGGTTTATTCCCTGATCTGAATGAATAATACCTATGCAAAGAAGAATAATTATTGCAATAATCACAGTGCCATAAAAAATTTGGTAGAAATTCCACCCAATGCCCAAAAACCCATAAATAGAGCCAGGGTTTTGGGATGAAAATTTTAAAATGAGCATAACCTCATCTATGTTTCTCAGAATCTCTATTATATCTTATTTCTAGAACTGGAACAACCACTCTGCATCTACCCACACAATCAGAACATAAATATGGGCACCCGGTCAAACGATTTTCGCTCTGCAATTTCTGCGACGATCACCGAAATTCTGGAAAATTGCTAATTTTAAATTAGAGATATCTCAACTTTAGAACTCCAAATGAGATGATTTTTATTTGAAACTGCGTATTTTTACAAGAGGAATTCAAATATGCAACGTATTTATTATGAATCTATGAAAAAAGTTTCATAAATTGATCTGAAAGTCACCGCTCAATTTTTCCCTCTTTTTTTGCCAAAAATAAGAGAAAAAAATCCCACTTATGCCAAGGAAAGTGCTATGATACCAGATATGAGGAACCTCCTTCAACAAAGAATGAGAATGCATAATATAATAGAAATAACAGAGCACATAAGATATTTTATTGATTGTAGACCACTTTGAGGGGGAAACCTCCTTTGAGTAAGCTCAATACAAATTATTCTTGGATGCCTTCATTAGCCTCAAAAATCACTTATATACTAAGTATAATATAAACAAATATTACTCCCCATGAATGTGGGATAATAAAACATACTAACAGGACAACTTACAAAGCATATGCATGCAACAAAATATACTAACAAAATAAAGAGGAGGGTTGACACGAGTTCTTAACAGATTATCACAAAAGAGGTCTACTGAAGGGGAAGTGCAAATCCTAAACTAAGTTAGAATCCCATTTATCCAAACTTCTTGAATAGATGCATTCATAGCCCCCCAATACTCTTCTTCAACTGAAGAGAGAGAAAGAGATGCTTGCTTCTTGCTTGACCAACAAATTGGTCCAGATCCCAATATGAACACAAATATTGATGTAGATTTCATGTCAGTACTATCACCAACCCAATATGAATCAATAAAACCAATAGAATCTAGTTGTGCACCAACATAATAGTGGATCCCAAACACCTTGAGGCCTTGCAAATAATTCAAGATATGGTTGGTTTCTTTCCAATGCAGCTCATGTGGCTCCTACATGTATCTAGCAACAACACTCGTAGCATAAGATAAATATGGCCTCAAATGGGTGACTTACAATAGGATACCAAACAAAATTATGTAGAGTGTACTGTGAACCAGTGGTGTGGAACAACCTTATTCCATCCTGATGCTAGATAAGAAGGGGAAGGGTACTTATTTACAATCAGTTATGTGGAATGTTTTGAGAAAGTATCCTATGTATCTGGATTATGTAATCATGATTCTCAAATCTTTTTTATTTACTTTGAGACCAATAAACTTCCTTAATAATCCTATATCAGTCATGGAGAATGCTTCGCTAAAAGATGACTTGATGCCTCTCAATTCAATAGTTGATCCACTAGTAATGCACAAGTCATCCACATATATAACAATCAAGAGTAAGGAGGCCCCTTTCTTAGGTATGTAGACATTGCAGTCATACTTGCACCTCTTAAACTTCTATGACATTAGGAAGGCATCTATATTGGCATACCATGCCCCTGGGGCTTTCTTGATCCCATAGAGAAATTTCCTGAGTTTACAAATGAAGGAAGAATCTTCAGTGTACCCCTCAAGTTGTTTCATATAGATCTCCTCTTCCATGCCACCATGGAGGATGGAACCCTTCACATCTATGTGATGTACCTCCCACCTCTTTGAAGCTACAATGGCCAAAAACAGCCTTATGGAGTCCATTCTTGCAACAAGTGGGAATTTATCATTATAGTCCATCCCATGGACTTGTGAGTACCCATTTTACACTAATTGATCCTTGTACTTGGTAGTGGTTCTATCAACTTATATCTTGGTCTTGCAGATCCATTTTCACTAAACTATCTTCCTCCCAAAGGGTAAAGTGACAAGATCCCAGGTCTTGTTGTCTTGTAGAAAATCATACTCATCATCCATGGATTCCTACCTCCTTGGATCATGGAAAGCCTCTCTGTAGACTAAGGATATGACCCCATAATCATGAAGCACCTCTCTAGGAGAAGTGTATCTATATGTCAAAGTCCAAGTTTTTCATCCTGATATTGATATATTTTCCTTATTCTATCATCTGGACCCCCAACACTATTCCTAGCAGCTTTAGTGATATTTTGGGCTCATTTATGCCTTTGATTGGGAGAAGGTGTTGGATATGGATCTAGATCTACTTGAGGTTCATTCTCAACATAAATATCTTGATCATATTGATACTCCTCTCGAGACTCTGAATTTGAAATATTAGTAAAGAAATCATTATCTACAAATGGATTTGATTGAGTAATTATACCTTCTTTAGCTGGTGTTATAGCGGATTTCACCACTCTAGGTGAATCACACTTTTATGGCCTTCCCCTATCCTGCTGCAGACTCTTTAGACCCCATGGACTATCTTTTATCCTTTGATGTTTCCTTGATCATCCCTAAAACTATATGAAAAATGATATACGCGGATTTTTACCTGATAACCGCGTACATACGCAGGTTTGACCCCTATAACCGCGTACATCGATATGTGTGCATAATCCAAATCCTTTTGGAGTTTTCCTTGACATGGATCTGACTCATTCGATTCTTGGCCTTCCATATGCCTTGAGATCGCTTAGATTCGACCCTTCATTATCCCTTGTGAAGCTATATAAGGAACCCCTTGGTACATTGAAGGCATATAGAGAGATTGAGAGCAACTAAACTATAGTCCATTGTTGTCGGAATTTGTGCTTGAGTCTGCATCCCTTTGTCCCTTGGAGCACTGTTGTGTTCTTCCCAAGCTTTCCTTTTGCTAGTGAGCTTGCTATCGTGAGATGGAGGATTGAAATGGTGGAGGCCCAAGTGGGGGATTTAGTTTCTCCGGTTCACAGACGTGCCGTCAGAGGTTGTATCTATCTTGTAATCTCTGATTTATATTAATAAGAACTATCTTTTCCTGTCCAATGATGTGTATTTGATTAAATATTGTATCCATTGGAATATGTCAAATGCTTTTACATTATTGATTATATATGCTAGAATATATCTAACACCATGATATATAGTATGCTTGTATTGTTTACTTGTTGTTGAGGAAGTATTATATCAATTTAAGCATAAGATTGGAAAGCTCAACAGGGATCTACTTCAACCGTCTGAAATAAGGTATGAGGTCTGATCCTTTAGTGTTAGACATTTTATTTCTATTGCATATTGGAAAATATTGATTTCTGGAGTCAAAGTTGTCTGTTGTGGTATCCCAAGCCATAGGAATTTCTCTCCATAACAGAATTGGTGACTCCGCTGGGGAGTTCCTAGTAGTTGTCCTTTGGGGGTGATTTTCTCGGCATTCAATGTATTTGAATTGCTCTTTCTCTCTTGTTTCTGTGTCAGGTCTGGGGGCATGTATGCCTAGTAGAGTCTGATTGGAGTGAAGTTTGTCTCAGCCTGTCTGTTTGCCTTGTTTTATGCACCTTTTCTTCCTGTACGTGGGTTTTTGACTTACAGTCGCGTATACACGCGGTTTTACCTGTGATTTCCACGTATACATGCGGGTTTACTGCGAACAGTCACATATACCCTAGATTTTTCTCTTTTGTGGAAGATAATTGGTTGCTGGGTGAATGCTGTTAGTTGCTGAGTCTCCTTTGGCACTGCCTAAGTCTGTTTTGACCTCTGTTTCTGACCAGAAACATTTTTTTTAGCCTAATTTTTTATTTTTTTTTAGGAAAGTTCTTGTCATGGCATTTTTTATTTTTTGTTTGAGATTAGTGCATTAGAGTTCTTTTACCTTAGTGATTTGCTTGAATGTTGTTTATGTGTGCTTGCAGAGTCTGAGGGTGGTAGAATCATTCTTTTGCTTTTTGCATCTCTTATATTTTCAAAAAATCCAAAAAAAATTGCTTATCATAATGCATTGCATTTTGCACTTTGCATTGTACTTGCACTAGATCTAGATTTGCTTTGGAGTACTACTTAGGACTTCATATAGGAAAATTTGCATTCATCATTTGAAGAAAAATTGTGCATTTCATGTAGTAGCATACCCTGTTTACATGGACACAATGCATTTGCATTGATTGTTACGGTGTGCATTTTACTTCATGTTGCGTCATAACACGACTAGTTGCACGACCATATCCTATTTTTGAGTAATAAAGCCAACTAAAATCAACGCTAATTAAAATGAATTACACTCTTTTATTTTCTAGGGTGCACCAAGAATCTTAGGTTTTAGGATCTTGGAATAGTTCATTGTAAGTCAATTCTCCAAGATCACTAAACAACAACATCTAGGTGTCTGTCCAGGGAGTGTGTGAAATCCTTGATATAACAATCGTTCTCAGGATCCTCCTCTCAAACAGGAGTTAAGCACGAGGCAATGTGAGCGGTTATTGATTGGGATGACCCCTAGTCATAACTGAGTAGCATCGGAGGTATTTCCAGGATTGTATTCATATCTAGGGGCTCTTTCGATATTTTCGGGCTTTGCTACCCTGCCCATACGGTCAATCCCGCCTGCGACTATCCTCTTGAGCTTTGATTATATTGAGGTGACCTTAGTGACCTTACCTAGGATATTGAGGGGGTACTTGTAGAGGTTATTCTATAGGTGTCCCGGCCAGGTTGGGGTCGGACAACATAGTCGCTTTACGCATTGAAGCTGAGGGCCACAATAATTGGTTACGTACCTCCACTTGTTGTGTATGGGAGTCTCAGGCCTCTCCTAGGGGAGACATACTTGCTTCATTTAGGAGCTCACTTATCCAGCCCTTGTTTGCTTGCATTTGGATTTATATTTTGTTAGTGATTGCTCTGTGCATGCTAGTTGGCCTAGGGTTTACGTAAATAGAGAGTCTTTGCTATTTTTGTTTTGAGTCATTGTGGATTCGAGTGCAGTTCCGCGTCGTTCTCATCGGTTAGCAAGAATTCCACCTTCTACTTCTCCTCCTCCTTTGGGAGAGCAACCTAGACAGTCTAGGTGGACTATGTCACACACTGATTCACACACCATGGAGGATCATTCAGAGACTATTCCTGAGCCACCTCCTCTCCTTCGTGTTGACGATGGGGAATTACTCCTACATACGATCCTTCACCTGACCTAGCTAAGTTCGGTCCTGTGATTTCCCAGATAGGATCTTTGCATGATAGACCTACTCACCCTAGGGCTGATTCCCCGTTGACACATTACCGGTATGGAATGCCGAAAGATGCTGAGACTCACTTTGAACCTGCCAGCACTAGCTACGGTAGTTATGCTACGACTAGTTTTCCTATGCACGATTTGATATTTCATGTTGAATCTGACTTCGAGCCTAGCACTATGCCTAGGGGCAATCCCATTCCTTACCTTGTGGAGAGGTTTGGGAGTACTAGTCACATTGCACCTTCTATCCTAGTGGTGGAAGCTACATCTCATCTCCCTCCTAGGTCTAGGGTTAGCGATCTGATTAGGATACCAGGTCTGAGACGGGTGACGATAGGAGGTAGTACATATCTTATTACTCAGATTCCTTTGTCCTTGGTTCCCAGTTCTTCAAATGTACATCCTCCACCTTATTCACGTGGTCCTTTGAGCTGATATATGGGTATGAGTCAGGTCCATACTGCGGTTACTAGGATGACTATGTCTCAAGTTCATATAC
The DNA here is from genome assembly GCA_001517045.1 of Pseudotsuga menziesii. Taxonomy (NCBI): domain Eukaryota; kingdom Viridiplantae; phylum Streptophyta; class Pinopsida; order Pinales; family Pinaceae; genus Pseudotsuga; species Pseudotsuga menziesii. The sequence continues at coordinate 363,852 of LPNX010410563.1, forward strand.
CACCCGCTGCTTCGGGAGGCTATATTCACGCTTATAGTGGTAAGCTTGTTACGTCTGGGGCATATATACCTACTTTTGGTATGTATGTTCCCCCTTCCAGAGCTTATCTTCCTACCTACGGAGTGTCCCATGGGACATCGCATGCGATGACCTATGGACCTTATCACGAGACGTAGTATGGACAGGTTTCTTCACCTTACGGAGGCGGGTATCAACAACCTGCTTACTCTCTTAATTATGGCTTCGTAGCTCCTACTAGTCAAGGTCCACCTTACTATGGTACTTCCACGTCACCCTATATGGGTCAGACAGGAGGAGGACACTATGGCCAAGGCCATGGTGGTGCTCAAACCTATGTGAACCAGGGAGTGGTCCATCGACCTCATCATCCTAGGCTCCCTTTCCTCACGATGCTTAACCTTCCTGACTTATCAAGACTTACGAACGATCCCATGGCTCATGACCCGGCTTGGCCAGCTGTCCCTACCAAGCTTCCTTCAGACATACCTAAGTTCGAGGGAAAATCGGGAGAGGATCTAAGTGAACACATTACCACGTTTCACCTTTGGTGCTCTTCGAATTCGTTACATCAGGACTCAGTCCACTTGCGACTATTTCAACGCATCCTCACGGGGCCTGCCGCAAAATGGTATATAGAGTTACCGAAGGGAGCTTTTACCTTGTTCGACGATTTTGCGATGACTTTTCTTAATCAGCTACCAGTGCGCTATGATGTTGGTACTGAACTCTTGTCGACATTTCGGCAAGATAAAGCCACTTATATTTCTGATCATATTCAGGAGTGGCGTAGATGGAAGAGATTAATTAAAGCCTTGATACCACCGAAGTTCCTTCTCGAGTGGTTCCTCAAGTCTTTATTGTCATATATTGCGAAGGATGTTTCCACATCCGAAGTGCAGAATGAGGAACAAGGAATATTTAGGGCGCAGGAACTGGACTTGATTTATGCTCAGTCTGGTTTGTTGTATGAGATTATTCCCAACACTCCTCATTCCAGTTTCGATCCCAAGGTCAAGCTTGGACCACATGCCGATGGCATTGTGGGTTGTGCAAGTGCGAAACCTACAGATTCGGTTGCAAAACAAGTTAGTCAATTGTCACTCAACCATTCTGCTTCAGGACAAGCTACGACTTCGTCTCAGCCCACCCAAATGCCGAATGTACTTTCTGTGCAATCATTGGACCACAAGGGTAACCAGCAACCCCGAAGGAATAGAAGAAAGGGTAAGAATAATAATCGAAAGGGTGGGAATAGGAATGAGAATGCTACCAATAATGACAAGAACGGTCATAATGCTGGCGGGGACAAGCAAGCGAAATGTAAGGTTAAGTTCCCTTGCAAGCTATGGAAGGATGATCACCTCACTTACTTGTGTCCTCGGATTGATGACACTTCGAGACCCTTAGCACAAGGCCCAACTGTGCTAACAAACCCTTTACTGCATAACCAAAATATGAACTCGAAGTCCCACAAGAAATCTAGTGAAAATGATCCACTAGAGACTAGTGCTCATGGGTGCATTGGTCCGTGCTGCCAAGGTTGTGACTCATGCGAAAGATTATGGATCATCACAACCCAACCCAGGAAAAGAACTTGATCCACCAGGAACCCCTTTGCGCATTGAGAAACCTGCGGATAAACCTGAGGCTACACCTCACATTCCTAAGGGGGTACTTAAGTGCTGGGGGCATAATCCAAATGCCCGAGCCGCCCATAATTATTCAGTTGTCGAGGATTTGGGCCATACTCCTTGTGCGATGTCTGCATTGAAAGTGCTTTAGAGTTTTCCTTCGCAAAGGAAGGCTTTGCTTTCTGCTCTTGGTGTGAACGATGATGATTCTTCCCCAGTGATCAAATTTGAAACCGTAGGACATCAACCTCACTTGCCCTACTATGTGTTGCTTTTGGTACACGTAGAATGTATTAATATGATCGTCAAGGGAACTGTGATTGACAAGGGTGCTGCTATTTTTGTGATGTCTTTGTCCTGTTGGAAGGATCTTGGTTCTCCTGAGTTGTCGAAATCAACAACTATGTTAACTGCTTTTGATGGGATATCTTTTAGGCCGCACGGCATCCTTCCTTCCCTTAAATTCCATTTCGGGGGGAAGACCGTTGCGATAGAGGTTGAGGTGGTTTATGCGCCCCTTGACCACAATCTGTTGCTGGGTAGGAACTGGATGTATAGTATGCAAGCCGTTTCTTCTTCCTTGTTCCATGTTGTATGCTTTCCACATAATGGGAAGATTGTAACGATTGATCAAATGACATTCAAGAATTCCTCTGTTACTGCATCTTCGGGAGCTTCGGTCCCGATCGTTGAACACTCTCAGCCGGCAACTGGAAGTGTGGGTGTAGGCATGTATCCATCCATCATGGGAAGCTTTAATTGCCCTACACCGATCCTCATGATAGGATCTTGTTCCGATAAGGATTCGACTTCTACGACCTCAGTGTCTTTTCGCACGACTCATATGGAAGACCCTTGGATTCTTCCCACACTGAGTATTTTGAGTGAGCCTATCGAAACCAACGTGCTGCTTCCTACAGCCATGATAGCTTATCAATCCAATCTTACAAATGTTGCAGAGCCTTGTTCTTCCTCTTCGCGGACAGAAGAGGAAGACCCCTATGTGTTGTCGGCATGGGCAGTATAGTCTTCTCATGCCCACGACTACCTTGATATGGTTTTCCCTTCAGATGAAGCGATCATCGAGGCTATGTCAGGCGTTGAGCCGCCATGGGAGGAACTTCATCATAGATCATATTTCCTTCCACCGCTTGACCGTTTGGAGCATGAGGATTATAGGGACATTCTTAGTCAGAGAGTTGGTAGTCCCATGGTTCCATTAAGCTCTCCTGGTCAGATGGCTGATGGGAACATGGTGAACATATCTTCCACGATTGCTATCAACATCTCTCGAAATCTTGGCACCATTGAGAATGTCTATATTGGGGAGAAATGTTCCCATGCTGAAATTCTCGAATATACCGAGCTATTCAAGGAATTCCGTGATGTTTTTGCTTGGTCTTATGATGAGATGCTAGGTATTGACCCTCGGATTGTTGAACATGATATTAAGACTTACCCCAACGCTAAGCCTGTTCAGCAATGTTTACGCGCTGTGAATCCTAGGAAAGAACCCGCCATTAAGGTAGAGATAGAGAAGCTGTTGAAAGCCGGTTTCATCTATCCCATTCCCTTGATGGAGTGGGTTTCAAACCCCGTTTTGGTGGATTAGAAGCAGGGAGCGATCTGAATATGAACTGATTTCTATGATTTGAATCATGCCTATCCTAAGGATAACCTCCCCACACCATTTATAGATCAGATTTTGGATGAGTGTGCGGGTAGCGAGGTGTTCTCTTTCATGGATGGCTTTTTCGGGTATAATCAGATCCAGATTAAACCTGAGGACCAACACAAGACTACATTTATTTGTCCTTGGGGAATGTTTTCATATCGGAAATGCCTTTCGGCCTTAAAAACGCCGGAGCTACATTTCAACAGGTGATGACCTTGATTTTCCACGATCTCAAGTCTATTATTGAAGTATTTTTGGGTGACCTCGTTGCTCATTCTCGTATGAGAATGCGTCATCCCTATCACTTGAGATTGGTCTTCGAAATATGCCGGCACTATTCGGTTCGATTAAATCCTCATAAGTGCATATTTTGCATGAAGTCAGGTCGTTTAATAGGATTCATCGTTTCAAAAGAGGGCATAAGAGTTGATCCATTAAAGGTTGAGGCAATACTTCAGTTGTCTCCCTCAAAGAATATTCGTCATCTTCAGTGTTTTCAAGGTATGGAAAACTTCTTACGAAGATTTGTGGTCAACTTTGCCAATTTGACTAGAGGTTTTATGCATCTCTTGAATAAGGATACTCCCTTTGAATGGGATGAGCAAGCCCAGGAGTCCTTCGATGCACTTAAGCGAGCCCTAGCATCGGCCCTGGTGATTAGTCCTCCGGATTATAGCCGTGATTTCCTATTATATGTGGCCGCATCTTTAGAGACAATTGGTATGGTATTGGGTTAGGAGGATGAGGAGCTCCAAGAGCATTTCATATATTATCTGAGCCGAAACCTTATTGACGCAGAGATTCGTTATTCTCATGTCGAGAAGCTTGCCTTAGCAACTGTACATGTGGTTCAGCGTTTGAGACATTATATTCTCCTTTGCCAGACCTTGGTTGTGGCCCATGTCAATCCATTTCAGTTCGTCCTCACATGAAGGATGATTGGGGGAAAGTATAATAAATGGATTGTCATTCTGCAAGAATTCGATCTCGAGTTTGTTTCGGCAAAGTCGAAGAAGTCGTTAATTTTTGCAGAGCTTATATTGGATTTCCTGAGCGAGGCCAAGGAGTTGGTTTGTGAAGATACGTTGGTCAATGAACACATCTTCTTAATCTCAATGTCTGACCCATGGTATGGAGATATCATAGTATATCTGCAAACACAGAGGACCCCTACTCACCTCTCGGAAGATGAACGACGTCGATTACGTCACGTCTCTAAGAACTACCTTATTGTGGACAATACTTTGTACCATTGTGGTGTAAATTCCATTTTACGATGTTGTTTAACTCATGAGGAGGCTGAGGTTGTGCTGAATGATTGCCATGGAGGGGTGTGTGGTGGTCATTTATCTGGGCTTTCTACAGCTCAAAATATTTTGAGAGTGGGTTACTTGTGGCCGTCGATCTTTAAAGATTGTGTTGCTGCAATTAAGAGGTACCACCCTTGCCAGGTGTTCACACAGAATATGTGCTCGAAGCCTGCCCCGTTACATCCCATTATCACTGCCAGTCCCTTCACCAAGTGGGGGCTCGATTTTATGGATTGCAACCCAGCTTCGGCTGGGGGGCACCATCATATTATAGTGGTTGTGGATTATTTCACGAAATGGGATGAGGTAATGCCTACAGTAAAATCTGATGGTGAGACAGCCGCTCACTTTGTATTCAACCAAATCATTACTCGGTTCGGGATTCTGAAAGAGCTTGTCACTGACCATGGCTCGCACTTTCAGAACCATATGATGGAAGAGTTGGCATCCAAGTTAGGGTATAAGCAAGAGCACTCCTCTTCTTACTACCCCCAAGCAAATGGACAGGTTGAAGCAGTGAATAAATCACTTAAGTCCATTCTCCAACGAACCATCGCACAAAGCAAGACAAATTGGCATATTATGTTATACCCTGCTTTGTGGGCATATCGAACCGTGGTTAAGATTGCCACTGGTTTTTCTCCATATCAGCTTCTGCATGGAGTGGAGTCGATATTGTCGGTTGAATGCGAGATTCCTTCATTGAAGCTAGCTGTGGAACTCTTACCAGACACTTCACCTTTGGAGGAGTGTTTGGTCCACCTCCAGCAACTTGATGAGTAGCGTCGAGATGCCTTAGTGGCTCTAGAAGTTAATAAGTGTCACGTTAAGGTCCAATATGACAAGTCTGTCTGTCCAAGAGTGTTTAGTGAAGGAGACTTGGTCCTTTTGTGGGATCAATCGAAAGAACCCTTGGGGGTAAGGAAATTTAATCCTATGCGGCATGGTCCTTACGTGGTCAAGCGGGTCTTAGAGAAGGGTGCCTATGAGTTAGTCAATTACGAAGGCACAGCTTTGGCGGAGCCTAGAAATGGGCTCTATCTCAAAAAATACTATGCATGATCTTTAGCCAAGGCTGCTTGTTGTATATTATTGTATAGCTTTGCATAGTTAGGTATTTTTCCTTATCATGATCGGGTTTGTGATTAGTTTCCGTTTCTTTTGGCAGATGTCAATGGAATATTCCACCTACATAGGATTCGTGGATGGTGCAAGCCATCACACTCAACACTCAGCCTCTGCTGCGTGGGTGATTTATACTCCTATGGGTCAGGTACTGTCTTCAGGAGGTGTATGTCTACGGCCATCTTCCAACAATGTTGCTGAATATAGCGCCATTATCGAGCTTCTACGGGATGCCATTTCACATGGAGTTCTATCTCTTGAGGTACGTCTTGATTTAGAGTTAGTAGTGTCACAACTCAATGGTTTGTACAATGTTAGAGATCTGACATTATTGAGAATATTCTTACGTGTGAGATTGTTAGAACGACAATTTGACAGTATCACATATATACACATTCCAAGAAATGATAATCAAGTTGCTGACTCATATGCTAACTATGTGTTAGATTGGCATTTGTTTCATTCATAATAAATTAATCACAAACATTTTTACACATGTAAATAAATAAACCGATCACCATAAAACCTTTTATATATATCAAAAATGTGGTAATACATAGTGTCATATACAAACGTGGAGCTTTCAAAGCTTCCATCATATAATACACGGTCGTACAAAAAATATACACTCCCAGGTATCTAATCCTATGGAGGAGGGGGGTTGTGATCATGATACGTCACTATGGATCTAGCTAGGCACCGGAATAAACACACCCATGCGCGTGGCACGCCCACCACCTATCGCTGCATGGCCTCAGGCAAGTCCTCGACTTGTGCCATGGGAACTCTATGAGTCAGTCGCATGAAGTTGGTATGAATGCTCTGGAACATTCGCTCCACATCCACACTTGTGATGTCATCCCCTCTTCCCCTCCGTCTATGACATGGGAAGCCCTCTGGTTGTCGTGGTCCCACATTTGCGTATGAATAGTAGATGTCACTACGTGTTGTCACGCCAAAACATGTCTTTTTGATTCCATATAATCAAAGAAAATATTAAATAACTCAAAAAAATTTTAAAGAGTGAGAGTCGAGATTCGGTACCTATCTCTCTGTATGCCGATCCTAGTGGCAATGGAATGTACGGATCCCCTTAGAAATCTATCCCTCCATAGGGGTAGTCATCTATGGCAACAATCTATCGTCGCCACCATGGAAAGAAGTCAGCTGGATATGGGTTGGCCACCCTACCACCCCCCAGTCTGCGCATAGCATCTGCCCAACACCATTGGGCTGGATCTCGAACCCCGTGGAGAGGAACGTCCACTCTAGGGCTCAATCCTAGAACACGCTCGAAGAAAAATGTGCTCAGAATGTTGTTGAACTTGAAGTTCTGTATCCTGCCTTCCTTACACTCACTGAGCTGGTGTTTCATGTTGCTCAGTAGTGTATTACTCCAGTCGTATATGGTCGGTCTCATACACTCCACCGCATAGAACATCAGTGGCTGCGAGGTCTGATGGAGTGAGGCTAAGCTTGCTATCCTATCTAGCGTCAGTAGTATGGCCTTTAGGCCCAGCACCTGTATAGCATTGGTGGGAACTTGACTTCCCACCTTCTCAGTATCTAGGTAGCAGTACACAGCTACGTACTCATCGATAGTAAGCCCACCTCGGGAATGAAGGTTCACCACCTCCCCTCCTTTAGATAGACCTGTGATAAAGTATATGTCTTCCACCTCTATCACGAGAGACATCCCATCTATGTAGAAAGACTCTGAGTCTGGATCCCAATAGTCTACCAGCATCTCTAGCAGTCTTGGTTTGGCCCTCAGACCACCAAGACACCAAAACTTGTAGAGTCCGCATGCTCGGAGAGCTTGTTGAACCATCACGTCATCCCTTACAGCTTCCTCTACTTCACCATGCTTGTGCTCTCTCCATTCTAGCACCATCATGCAAGAGAAATTGCCACATTTTCCATTATATTCTTATAAATTCACTTGCGCGGCGTCATACGCGACTATTTTGCAAACAGCCGCGTATGTACGCGGTTTCTAGCCTCTTTTCCGCGTATAGCCAGCCCTATATGCGGAAAAAGCTTAGATATCCATGTGGGCCACAACGCTCATGTAGAGATGGCCTAAAAAACCTCATTTCACCATGAAAATCAATAAAAATTATATTAAAATGCATGAGGAGAGCATGAATAAATACCTGGAAGAAACGGTTTTGAATTCCGCCGGCTGGATCTCTTGGAATTTGCAATTGAAAATCAGAGCTCCAATGGGTAAAAGTTTCAGATGATTTATATTTTTTACTATTTATAGAAAAAATTTCAAATATTTGAAATTTTTTACCCCCTTTCCTATAGTTTTGACAGTTTCTAACCATTTTGGACCGTTTCTGACATAATTTGTGATGTAGAAGACCATTTTCAGTGCCGTTTCAGCCACTGGATTGACCTGTTCGTACTGATGTCAGGTATAATGTCTACACTGGCATATAGGTTAGGTTCACCACCATTTGCATTTTGCATGACCTTATGACCATGTCACCATGCCTTAGGTACGAACCCACTCTATTATGCTACGGAACCTTCTTGCTGCTTTAGAAGTGGCATAATACGAGTGGTAGAGCTTCACCTTACATGGGTACCCTAGTTAGCCCCTTATTTGCATTTGGTTCCCATGTCGACGTTTTCTCCTTTAGGGTGTGGGAGTCCGTTGTATAGTATTGCCATGACATTTCATAAGAGCCTCATACTCCTCTTGATCTTATGCTGGCCTGTTTCCCTCCAGACTCCCCCTATATCAAGTTGTGAATGCATTATCATGAGCTTTTCTTGCCTTATTGAGCTTTATGCCAGCTCCCCTGACATTGCGTTTCATCCATATAGCCTGAGATTGTCTCATGTCTAGCCATGCAGAGCCATTTTTTATATCCTTCGCAGCTTGATTTCCCTTTTTATCGGGAGGGGATTTTCCCTCGAGTGTCGATATCCTACACATGTATCCTTGCATTGAGCATAGGTATGTTCCACTGCTTGGAACTAGTTTGTTTTCCCTTATGACACTTGTCTCCTCCTAGTTTGTAACTATAAAGCTAGTTTATTCTTTCTTCAAGCTTTTCAAATAACTAAAAAAGTCCAAAAAAACCAAAAAGCCAGACAAGGAAAGATGTTATCTTTGGCAGCTGTCAAGTCGTGTCGCCTTCGAACAGAACACTGTATATCACATCCATTGGTTGGGTTATAGTTTGACTTTAGGAGCTGTACTCATTTATCTGAGTTTATCTCCACCGAGTGGTTAAGCTTCCAGTCCCTATGGAGCCTCTATTGATGCCTCCTGTGTCATAGAGATGTCCCAGTTTGTATATCAAATCTATGCTGCCTTCATTCAGTCACCATACGCCGTTATGCTCTTGTTCTAAGGAAGTTGAAACCTGTGTCGACCATTCCTCAGTTATCTTGACTTTGCATGTTAGCCATTCCCGGTATAGTTATTGGTTCATGCACCTTATAATCGAGTCCTTCCACATTATACAGCTTTGCTGAGTACCTCGTGTTGGATGATGGGGGATGCCTTAATGCCCTCCTTCCAGCGGATTTCATCCCATCGACTTCAGATCATTTATTCTGGGATTGGAATCTAGAGTCCTTTTGAGTGCCTTGAGACTTGCAGTCATCAGTGGCAGGTTCTCTCGCCATTGACAGTTTCTTGGGAATACATCAATGTCCCCTGATCGATGGATTCTCTCAAGTGTTCAAACTCAACACATATATTCACACTTGTTAGTTTGCACTCTAGTACCTTGATTCCCATTTTCATTATCGGTGGGTAATCTCGCGTCTGTTAACGGTATACATCAATGACTGGTAATTAGACAATGGACTACTATGTTCGACCTCGACACCTCTATTCGCATAGTAGGACATGTACTCATACTGGTTTGTGTAGAAGACTTTCTAGACTGGTGGCATCTCGTATATGCTACCTCCTTGATCATGCCAGTGTTCATGAGATTTCAGCTCTCGTGACTTCATTCCAGTGTATGTCAGACATTTCTAGCCACTATGGAGATCTTGATATATTATATATCTTCAGCCATTTTGGAGATCATGATCCTTTGTATATATTCATCATGGATATTCTGATCTATGTATATTGTACGTGGTGATGACCACATATGTGATATCATGTATCATGCCTATTCATGGCCATTGTACTCTTATGTATCCGGGACTGCTATATGTACTTGCAGTTATATGCAGAGTTGTATTATTGTACTATGCTGATTGGGTGGCTGGTATTCCATTTGGGATCCTTCATCACTCCACTTCTGGGATGGACTTATAATGTATTTCAGCCATCGTATGACCCCTCTGACCTCACACATTAGGGGGCATCTTTTATAGCGTATTTCACCACTCTAGGTGAGTCACACTTTGTATGGCCTTCCCCTATTCCACTACAGACTCTTTAGACCCCATGGACTATCTTTTATCCTTTGATGTTTCCTTGATCATCCCTAAAACTATATGAAAAATGATATACGCGGATTTTTACCCGATAACTGCATACATACGCGGGTTTGACCCCTACAATTGCGTACATCGAGATGTGTGCATAATCCAAATCCTTTTGGAGTTGTCCTTGACATGGATCCGACTCATTTGACTCCTGGCCTTCCATATGCGTTGAGATCGCTCGGATTCGACCCTTCATTATCCCTTGTGAAGCTATATAAGGAACCCCTTGGTACATTGAAGGCATATAGAGAGATTGAGAGCAACTAAACTATAGTCCATTGTAGTCGGAATTTGTGCTTGAGTCTACATCCCTTTGTCCCTTGGAGCACTGTTGTGTTCTTCCCAAGCTTTCCTTTTGCTAGTGAGCTTACTATTGTGAGATGGAGGATTTAAGTGGTGGAGGCCCAAGTGGGGGATTCAGTTTCTCTGGTTCGCAGACGTGCCGTCAGAGGTTGTATCTATCTTGTAATCTCTGATTTATATTAATAAGAACTATCTTTTCCTGTCCAATGATGTGTATTTGATTAAATATTGTATCCATTGGAATATGTCAAATGCTTTTACATTATTGATTATATATGCTAGAATAGATCTAACACCATGATATATAGTATGCTTGTATTGTTTACTTGTTGTTGAGGAAGTATTATATCAATTCAAGCAGAATATTGGAAAGCTCAACGGGGATCTACTTCAATCATCCGGAATAAGGTACGAGGTCTGATCCTTTAGTGTTAGACATTTTATTTCTATTGCATATTGGGAAAGATTGATTTCTGGAGTCAAACTTGTCTGTTGTGGTACCCCAAGCCATAGGAATTTCTCTCCGTAAGAGCTGGTTATGGATCATGCACTTGATATTCTTCAAATTGAATACTGTGTTCTATGAAGGAAGTTTTGGTTCTAATATCCATGAGTTTGTATACCTTTTCATCATTTGCATATCCCAGAAGTATGCATTTGCTACTCTAATATTGGAAGGAATTCAGGCCCATGCTTTGGATCCAAAAACCCTCAGATGTGAGACATTGGGATTATGTCCCATCAATGCTTCGAAAGGAGTAACCCCAATAATTGACTTGTGAGGCACTCTATTATGGATGTATGAATCACAGCTCACTGCTTCAACCCACAGATATGAAGGAATATTTCTTGCTTCAAGTAGGCATGTAGCCATGTCTTTTAGAGATCTGTTCTTCCTCTATGCTACACCATTTTGTTGTGGTGTGTATGGGACTAAATGTTGCATTTGAATACCTATTGAAGTGAACATTTGTTGGAATTCTCTTTTGATGTACTCTCCTCCATTATCTGATCTAAGTGCTTTGATATTCTTCCCAAGTGTGTTCTCAGCTAAGGGTTTGAAAAATTTAAAGGTTTCAAACACCTCAAACTTCTCCTTGAGGAAGTGGATCCAACGATACCTTGAGTAGTCATCAATGAAGGTCAAAAAATATATAGATCCATTCATAGATGATGAGCGAATTGGTACAGAGACAGGACTATGAACTAGGTCAAGTAAAAAGGAAGCTCTTCTTGCCTTCCCAAGCGCATACCTTCACTATGGGTGCTTAACTACCAAGAAACCATTACAGACACCTTCATTGGACTTTATAAGAGGAAATCCATCAATCATATATTCATTGTGCAACTACTGAAGATATTTGAAATTCAGATGGACAAATATTTCATGCCAAATCCTGCTTGTTTCATTAGCATGATTCAATAAGGAACTATGATATGAATTAGGAATAAAGTGATAATATTCATATTCCTTGAAGGCATGATTAGAAACTCCTTTCATTATCAGATTCCCAATAGATATTTCTGAGATCTCCACTCTGTCATTAAAAAATGTGACTCACTTGGGTGAGCCAATATGAGTCATATGGTACACAAACAACATATTTGCTGCCAGGGAAGGGACAGAGAGAAAATTCTTAAACACTCCTTGCTCAAATGTGATGGAACCTTTCCTGGCAGCTAGGATTTGTGAGTCATATCCCATGTGGATGCTAGGTCCTCTAGAGATATCTAGATAATAGAATGATTCATTGGAGGAAACCATGTGGTTGGAGGCTCCATAATAGATGAGAAAATATTGTGACTAAGAAAATCCTGCATTTAGAGAATGGAAACTCTCATGATCTTTAGTCTTATTTCCAGCATCATATTTCTTTTCACCTTCAGGAAGGGAAATATTGTTCTATTCAATGAGCCTAGAGATTTGGTCTATGGTTTTATTCATGCATAGATTATATGGATTATTTCCTCTCTTGCAGTAAGAGAACTTGGCCTTGTCAAACTTCTTGTGTTTGTCCTTCTTGGAACCTGAGGCTCCTTTTGAAGTATTTTGCTTATCCTTAGGCTTGAAATTAGTGTTCTTCTTCTATTTTCCTTTACGCTTCCCCTTTTCTTGCACATTCTTGGTCTCCATAGATAAGAGATCCTGATTCTTGTAGGATTTGAGAGTTCTCTTCAATATCATCTTGTCTTGTTCATGAATAAGAGATTCTGTGAAGGCATCAAGGGATGAAATTCTACAATTAGGAGTTGTTAGTTTCCTAGAGTGAAAGGTGGATATGAACACTAAGAATTTTGGGCCAAATTTGCTCAGAATTGCGAGCACCAATTGCTCATCTTTTTTATCAATCCCACAATGCATGCGCTGCATGACAAGGGATTTGAATTTGTAGGAAAATTGCTAGATAGTTTCGAATTTGTTGGGCTATAGTGCAATTAGATCATTCTCCCGAATATGGCCCCTTAGCTCATTCTAGTTTCCAAACAAGGATTCGAGCTTCTCTCATACTTCCTTTGGATTTTTCAGTCCATCAAGATGGAAGAGTAACTCCTTGGAGATGTGGATGCACATGAATCCAAATGCTTCATCTAGCTTGTTCAGAGATTTCATCTTCTTAAGAGGTTGTTGGGGTTCAACCTATCCTCCCATGGTGACCTTGTACAAACCCTTGTTGCGCAATACTATCTGCATGTAAGCCCTCCAATCAAGATAGTTGAATGGTGTGAGGATCCTGAATGTCAAAGTTGTTGAATTCTCCATCTTCCAGCTTCAAGGAAGAACCAATTCTTCAGAAAATCATCAATTTACTTGCAAAAACACTTCAATTCGAAATAAAACCAATTCAAATACTCTCCACTTCAACATGACCACTTTATCTGGGTACATCACACCTGGATATAATTATTTGGACAACATCCAAAGGGAATAAGGCAATAATACTAGGAATTATGTGAAACCCAATTGCTTCTAGTGCATTAATGGAATTTTTTAAGGTTTGAAATTGGCATGAATACCTACAAAGATTAGGATCCTCGGGCCTAAATGAATTCAATGTGAAAGAAGTTTGTAGGAGAGAGAAGCAATTCAGTGTAAACTAATCAAACATTCATAGTGCAAAATGAACAACTAGGAGACAAAATTTTGGTCAGCATAACATTAGATCAATTATCATTAAACTCTATGTAATAAAATGATGATACAATAGAAATAATTTGAATTCCTTAGGTATGATTTGAATTCACCAACTTGGAATGAATATAGTGCTAACTCAATGTGCGAAAATCACCACTAGAGACTCACTAATGCAACTTCAGTCAGCTGAACTAGTTCACACCCAGTTAACTAATCAAGGTAGGTGAGAAAATGAACCCAACCTCCCTTCAATCATGCAAAGTGGTGCTAGAATAATTGAATATGAACTAACTTTTGGGAATCAGAGCATAATTGAACATAACTAAACACCGATTAGGTTCAACTATTTGTGAGTGCTGGTGGCACTCAATGTATGTTCCTAAATTATAGGGATTGGTCTCTAGATCTCCTAAACTCATGCAAATTGGTGCATCAAGTGTTAGGTGGGCCCTAGATCAGTCCCCCATGGCACTAGTTAGGTGGAAATAACCTCCTATTCTAAGAAAACATAATTAGACTATGGTGGTCAAGGGAGGATTAATTAATTAATCCTAACATGTTAGGCATACTTTAAATTGACCATATATGTTATGGAAACCTTCATTCATGTCGGTGTGTGTGCTGGCATGGAGTGGATTTTGTGTTCCTTTTTGCAACCAGTTTTATCCATATTGTGTGAGGGCTTGTTCATGACATTTTTTAGGAACAAATGATAGCCCTTCTAATGTAAGATTTGTTAAATTTACAACATCACGAGTTATTCTCAAAGGCAATATTATTGTTAGTTTTTTAACATTAAGCTAGCATTATGTTAGGATATTTATTGAGAGAATAACAAGTACAGCAATATAACATAATCACATCATAAGAGACAAGAGACACAAAGAGTTTTTCTCGGGGAAACCATAAAGGAGAAAACCTCACAACTTCCTCAGAGATAGAATCAGCACCAAAACAGTAAAAGCCCCAAAGAAGTAGTCTTCTTCTTCTGTCTAGTCCCAGTATTTACTTCCTCACTAATGCGCCACACTTGAGTGAGTGAATGATGTGTGTTGCAAGTGATAAATAGAGAGGCTCTCACTCTCTATTTATATTCTTCTGCTCACTTGAAGGGCCCTCAATCATGTCTGCCTAACTTAACAATTACTTACTAGATCCTACATCTCTATGAGTGTATAATAACCCTAGTGCCCCAAAACTGTGGGGACTTTAACAATGACTTGACATGACTTGTTTACATTATTGATCCTCCCGATCGGAACATTGGGGCATGACAACATGACTCAAATACATAATAGAAACATCTCGGAATAAACATCGGGTTACAATACATAAGATACATAGATGAATACATTTCGAAGTTACATATACATCAACACTCCCTCTTAACTAGGAAGGTATTCTTTCGACACAATTTTCAGCACTGGTCTTCTTCTTTGTATCAACTGGATCATCTCGTCATCAACATCTTGAGTCTTCAGAGTCTTCAAGTCATCTTCATCTTCAAGTCATATTCATCTTCAAGTCAACTTCACTAGATATGGATCATCTCTTGATCTGGATCATCATGGAACATCATCACTGGATCTGGATCATCTCTCGATCTGGATCAACATCACTGGACTGGATCTGGATCATCACTCGATCTGTATCATCACTAATGGATCTGGATCATCACTGGATCTGGATCATCATTGGCTATCATCACTGGATCTAGATCATCACTGGATCTGGATCATCACTGGTGCTATCTCATGATTCTTCTCGTCACAGGAAGTTCTATAGAGCCAGCCCTTTTTCATGATGGTTGTAGGCCTACCCATCATGTAGGTCTTCTCCCAGCACTTACATTTGACCTACTCGTCAGAAAGGCACATCCATCCAGACAGGAACACATCCTATCACAGTGATGGAAGACTCCCATCCAGACAGGAACACATCCTATCACAGTGATGGAATATTTCAGCACTTACATCTGACCTACTCATCAGAAGGGCACATCCATCCAGACAGGAACACATCCTATCATAGTGATGGAAGACTCCCATCCAGACAGGAACACATCCTATCACAGTGATGGAAGATTTTATCACTTACATCTGACCTACTCGTCAGAAGGGCACATCCATCCGGATAGGAACACATCCTATCACAGTGATGGAAGACTCCCATCTAGACAGGAACACATCCTATCATAGTGATGGAAGATTTCAGCACTTACATCTGACCTACTTGTCAGAAGGGCACATCCATCCAGACAAGAACACATCCTATCACAGTGATGGAAGAATCCCATCTAGACAGGAAAACATCCTATCACAGTGATGAGAGATTTCATCACTTACATCTGAGCACGTGGGAACACATCCCTCAGTCGATCCAGAAAGGCTCTGCACTTACATCCATCCAGACAGGAACACATCCTATCACAGTGATGGAAGGGATTGCACTCACATCTGATCCTATGAGAACACATCCTAGTAGTCATATCAAAATGGCCCCCAGTCCTTGACTGAGCTACCTGGTAACTGACCAGGTGCCTCCATTCCTAGAATGGCAATTTCCCTTACATTTATCCTGCTCGACAGAATGGATAGCACTCATATTTGACATGGAAGGAACCAATCCTCTCACCATGATAGAATGGCTTAGCCCTTACATTTGATCATGGAAGGAACCAATCCTCTCACCATGTCAGAATGGCTATGGGTCTCATCACTTTCTCTTGGAGGGAACCTCGATCTGGAGAACACCAAGCTTCTCCCTGAAGTACTCAAACTTCAGCCTATCCAATGGTTTTGTCAATACATCAGCTATCTGTTCCTCCATCGCAATATACTGGAGCTTCAATGCTCCTCTTTGTACCATATCCCTGATATAGTGGTACTTGATCTCGATATGCGTCAACTTGTCATGGAACACTGGATTCTCTGACAACTTCACACAACTCTAGTTGTCACAATGTATACAAGTGGCATCCAACTGGAGATCAAATATATCAGACAGTAGATTTCATAGCCATATTTCCTCACAACTAGATGAACAAGCTGCGACATACTCTTCTTGAGCTGTACTCAGTGCCACACAGGATTGCTTCCTACTAAACCAAGAGATCACACCTGATCCCATACTGAAGCAACATCCTGAAGTACACTTTCTGTCGATGGAACTGCCTGCCCAATCTGAATCAACATAGCCCTCTAGGATAATCTTTTGATTCGCATCATACTTGAGCCCATAATCAACTGTACCCTTTAGGTATCTCAGAATATGCTTTGCAGTAGTCAAGTGAACACTTCTCGAATATGTCAAGTGCTGGCTCAAGGTGTTCACAACAAAGCAAATGTCTGGTCTTGTGTTCGTCAGGTACATCAATGACCTAATCATCTGACGATACATCGTAGCATCAATCGACTCTGATGAAGCATCCCTCAATAGCTTCAGGTTCGATGCCATGGGTGTGGCCATAGCTTTGCATTCCATCTTCCCAAACCTCTTCAGGATCTCTACTGTATACTTCCGTTGTCCAAGGAAGATTCCATCTGTACTCTGCCACACCTCCATACCTAGAAAGTAATGCATCATCCCCAAGTCCTTCATTTCGAACTCAACAGCAAGCTTTCTCTTCGTATCAGCAATCAACCCATCTGTACCTGTCACAAATAGATCATCTACATACAGTAGGAGTATCACTGGGTTGCCATCTTCAACCTTGTAGTAAAGGTTGGAATCTGCTTTACTCTTGGTAAAGCCCAAACTGGATAGAAAGATGTCAATTATGCCGTACCAGGTCCTAGGTGCCTATTTCAAACCATACAGGGCTTTCTTTAATCTGCATACATGAGACTCTCTATCATGTGTCTTAAAACCGAGTGGATGTTCTACATACACTTCCTCTTCTACTACACCATTCAAGAAGGCAGTCTTGACATCCATTTGGTGTATCTTCCATTTCATCACTGCAGCCAGAGCGAGTACTGATCTGATGGAAGTGTATTTGGATACAGGTGCAAAGGTCTCTTCATAGTCTACTCCCTCTTTCTGAGAGAATCCTCGAGCTACAAATCTTGCCTTATACTTTTCAATGCTACCGTCTGCAGCATGCTTAATCTTGTAGATCCATTTGGAAGTTACAACTGACTTCCCTTCTGGTCTTGGGACAACATCCCAAACACCATTCTTCATGATCGATTGATATTCTTTGATCATAGCATCCTTCCATTCTTTTTGTTCTGCCGCTTATACATAACTGGAAGGTTCTTTATCAATAAAATCACATAGTAAAGCTACATACCTGGCATTAGATCTGAGCCTCTTTCTTTCTCTGTGATTCTCTTCTGGAACCCCATATCTTTCTGCACCTTGGATAAGTTTACGTACCCAAGTAGGTTTCCTCTTATGAGGATTCTTCTCCATAGGTGGATCTATAGGTCTTTGTGGTTCCTTGAACTCTATATCTTCTTCTTGAGCTTCTTCGTCCATGATTGTATCATGGATCCTGGGTACTTCTGCTTCTGCTTCTTCAGGTTCTTCAGCAGGTTTCTTTCTAGATTTGTTGTAAGCTATACCTTCATCAAATGTCACATCCCTGCTAATGTCAATCTTCTTGTATCCTGGAAAATAGATTCTGTAAGCCTTCAAGCTTTCAGAGTATCCCACGAATATGCCCTTCTTTCCTGAAGGATCTAATTTTGTTCTCTTCTCTTTTGGAATGTGTATGTACACAGGACATCCGAATATTCTGAGATGGCTGACTTCTGGTTTCTTGCCAGAGAAGACTTCTTCAGGAGTCTTGTTCTCGAGTACTCTATGTGGACTACGGTTCTGTACATACACCGATGTTTTGGCAGCTTCTGCCCAAAGAGGCATAGGAAGGTCTTGATCATGAATCATTGCTCTTGCAGCTTCCATGATAGTTCTATTCTTTCATTCTGCAATCCCATTCTATTGTGGATTATAAGGAGTGGACAACTCCCTCTTAATCCATGTTTCTTTACATAGCTCTTTGAATTCATTCGAAGTGAATTCTCCACCATTATCTGATCGAATGGTCTTGATCTTCTTTTTAGTATGGTTTTTAATCAAGGCTTTGAATTCCTTGAATTTGCTGAATACTTCATCTTTGTTCTTCATAAAGTAAATCCATGTCTTTCTAGAAAAATCATCAATAAAAGAAACATAGTATGCATACTCGCTTAGTGAGTTTGATGACATAGGTCCGCATACATCGGAGTGGATGATTTCTAGAATGCTTTTGGATTTGATTTCGCTACTGGGAAATGTCTTCTTTGTATTCTTTCCTTTCACACAACCTTTGCAGACACCATCATGTTTGGCTTGAAATTCTGGAAGACCTTCAATAGCTTTGCTTGCAATAGGTAGTGCTCTATAATGCACATGTGCAAGCCTTCTATGCCAAAGCTCATTTGGTTCTACTGTATCATGGGTCAAGGCTTGTTCTAGACGACCCTTCAATTTGTACAAGCCTCCTTCTTGTTCTCCAATTACTACCGCATCATCGATGGTCTTTCCTTTTGGCCACATGATGACTTGACCATCTATGAATGCAACCCGCATTCCTTTTGCATCCAATGCTGAAATGGATAGAAGGTTCTTCTTGAGTCCTGGAACAAACAATACTTCTTTCATTGTTAGAGACTTACCAGAGTCTAGCTTCTATGAAGATTCCCCACTACCTTTTATTGGATATTGGTAGTCATCTCCTAGTTTCACCTTGTGAGGTGATTCATGTTCTGACAGTCTTACAAAATATTCCTTGAATCCCGTCATATGTTTGGAATCCCCACTGTCTATAAGCCAATCATCACTACCATGAGTAATGTTACCTGTGAGAGTGGAGATTATAACATATTCATCCTCGCTTGAAGAATCTTCACTTTCATATATGGATCTCTTCTTGGATGGTTCATCATCCTCTGCAGCATGAGCATGGTGTCTTATTTTGTTTCTCTTCTTCTTATGAGATTGGTTCTTGCTCTTAGGAAAATATTTTGCAAAGTGTCCTATCTCATCACATGTATAACATCTTAATCTATATAGATCCCTTTTAGGATGAGAGCTCTTACCTTTGGAGTAATGATGTTTTCTTCTTTCCTTCTTGGAGTGAACTATGAGGGCTTGATCTTCACTACCCATCTTTTCTTCTCGAGCTGCTATCCAAGCTTCTTCTTGAGAGAATTATTCCCATAGTCTACTGAATTTGACTAACTTCTTCCTAGCACAGATTCCTTGGATGAAAGCATCCCATGACCTAGGAAGGCCATTCAAAGTAGTCATCATAATCTCTGCATTTTTCACTTCTTCATCAACAGCTTCTAGTTGTTCCTTGATCTGAGAAACCCTTGTGAAGTATGACTGGATAGATTCTGTATTCTGAATCTTCACATTCTTCAGTTGGTTCCTCAGGGTAATCTTCCGATTGATGTTCTTTCCTTCAAACAATTTGGTTAGGGCATCAAACATAGCTTTAGGTGTCTTGAGAGAGGACACCTATGGAATAAGGTGATCCTTGATAGAATTAGCAATGATCCTCTTTTCCATAACCATCTTCTTCTTATGTAAGGCCTTTTCCTCATCTCCCTCTGGAACTGGAACCTCCTCATGAATGTAGGAGTCTAATTCATTCTCTTCCAGGACCAGGGAGATCCTATACTTCCAAGCTCGGAAGTTATCAGCTCCCTCAAGATTTTCATCAAGCTTGGTATGATGAGACATCTTTAAATGAGAACCTCAAATAGAAATACAAGGATTTTAGATCTTACCAGGTTCAAGATGTCGTATCTGAAACTTGAGCTGAAATCCTGTAGAGCTGGTTCAGGAGAAAATTAGGGTTTTTCTTTTCCGGAGTTCTGTCCACCCAAATGCCTTGAAATTTGTCCCTAAATTCAATTTTGGGGAGGAGATCAATCCAAGCCTGGGTTCAATGAAAAAATCCTCTTCTATAAAAAGCCCTAATTTCCGACCTTAGTGATAGGTCCAAAACTGAAAAACCTCAAAATTGGATTCTGTTTCGATAGAAAGATGCGCCCTAAGGAGGAGAGTTGTTCCACCTTACTTTTGCTGAAAATCTGTGGAGGAAGGTCCACAAACTAGGAATCCCTAGTTCCTGCAGCTGCGCACTGTCTTCTTCTCAGGTTAGCTCTGATACCATGTTAGTTTTTCAACATTAAGCTAGCATTATGTTAGGATCTTTACTGAGAGAATAACAAGTACAAAAATATAACATAAGCACATCACAAGAGACAAGAGACACAAAGAGTTTTTCTCAGGGAAACCATAAAGGAGAAAACCCCGCAACTTCCTCAGAGATAGAATCAACATTAAAATAGTAAAAGTCCCAAAGCAATAGTCTTCTTCTTCTGTCTAGTCCCATTATTTCCTTCCTCACTAATGCACCACACTTGCGTGAGTGAATGATGTGTGTTGCAAGTGATAAATAGAGAGGCTCTCACTCTCTATTTATATTCTTCCGTTCACTTGAAGTGCACTCAATCATGTCAGCCTAACTTAACAATTACTTACTAGAGCCTACATCTCTATGAGTGTATAATAACCCTAGTGCCCCAAAACTGTGGGGACTTTAACAATGACTTGACATGACTTGTTTACATTATTGATCCTCTCGATTGGAACATCGAGGCATGACAACATGACTCAAATACATAATAGAAACATCCTGGAATAAACATCGGGTTACAATACATAAGATACATAGATGAATACATTCCGAAGTTACATATACATCAACAATTATGTGACTACAATTGGGCCTCATGTGTTGAGGCAGGGTGGCCAAGTTGGACTCAGGAATTTGGAGTATAATTCTTGGGTTGGAATAAAGAATGACAAAGCCTTCAGTGAAAAAGGTTATTCCTCATGTTTTGAGGTGAATTATTTGATATATCAAAGTGATGATGTTGTAAAGTCTTGTTGGACAACTATACAAACATGTGTGTCAATTCAGATCCTCATTTGTTGAGGTGGACCTCCTGTTATAGAGGTAATACTTTTCATGTCGAAGCATTTAATGTTGTGTGATGTATTACTCACACTGGACATCAATTGCTATTAAGTCTCCTTTAGAGACTTCCCACCTCTAGAGTGAATTAATTTAGCATATAATCATTTGGTCCATGAGTAATATAATATGATCACAACATCCTACAATTATTCTTAGCATAATCTGATATGATAGATAATTAAATTTAGCACATATTGACCATGTAATAAAAGATAAGAGATAAATTTAAATGCATAGAGAACAAAAGAATTGAATTGCTTATGAGAAGGCTTCAGTGAACTCGAAATTGTTAAAGATTCAATTAAAGTAACAATGTATGCATCAGTTAAATATTGTTAAGATTCAGTTACAGAAATAATGTATGCATTAGTTAATTAAAGGAGAACTCACAGTGGTCACTTTAGTAAATCAATCAACACGATTTCAATTAAGACTAGTTAACTAAGTTGTTAATAAAAGTAACTAGTTAGATAAAGTGTTTTCCATGACGACACTTTAGTTAAATTAAAAGATGACACTTTAGGTAAACTAAAAGGTGAAACTTCAGTTAATTAAGTGTTTGCATGAAGACAATTGAGTTATTGCATTACAAAACTTAATTTAGTATCCTAACTAAGTGTTCATGCAATCATTTAGGAGGTTAGTTCATCATGAATTCAGTTAAGCATGATTTAATGTCAAAGATGAAAGGAATTGATAATTGATTATGTAGGGTTGAATAAATCAAAGAGCACAACAATTAGCTAAGAAGGAAATTCACTATAGTTTGCATGGGAGGATAATTCCCCATGTAGTTATTCGTTATTCCTTCCATGGAACTGGTTTTATAGATTATTTAATGTATTGAACTCATTGCAAAGTTCATCTGGTTGATCTCTATTATCTATTGCTCAGTATTCTCTTATATTGCACTTGGGGTGTCAAAATAAATATGCTATTGTAAAATGCATTCTCTACTATCTGTCATAATTATACTCTAAATATTTTTTCTTCCTCATTTTTTAAGGGTTTTCCCCAAGGTACATCTTGTGTTATGGTTGAATGTTTTATGTGATTGATTATTTAATTGAATCAAGTACTCAATTATTCCACATATAAGAATTAAAGATCAAACTCAATCATAATCAACATAGCATGAGAGCTCTATGTGTGAAGGAGCTGATTTTTTACTAGAAACCTTGAGCCTATGTATCTCTTGAGAAGTTGAGAAAAATACTTGAATACATTGGCATCGAACGGAACAACTGAATGACCAACTTGAAGGTACTTCAAATTTCAATACTTGGAAGGTGAGGGTTCTAAACCTCCTGGAAGAACAAGACTTGGATAGCTATGTATCTAATGTGGTGGAAGATCCTACATCTATTGCAGGGTGCATCAACTTCAAGAAGAACCAAGCTAAATCTAAACGGGTCATCTATGATTCCGTGAAGGATAGCTTGATGTTCATGATTACTCCTTTGAAGAACACAAAGGAATGTTTTGATAATTTGGAAAAACTCTATGACAAAAAGGCTCTGAGTCCAAACAGTGCATTGAAGAACAAGCTACAAAACCTCAAGATGGAGAAGAATGATACAATGGTCTCTTTATTTGCCAAGATCTCTCAGGTAAGAGATCAACTTACTAGCATTGGAGTTGTGGTGGATGAAGATAACCTTATTCAAACCACTATTGATGGTCTCCCATCCCCATGGAAGACATTCATGGCCGTGGTAGATGGATGATAGGTGCAACCTAACTTTGAGAGGGTGTGAAATGACTACCTCCAAGAGGAAGGACAAATCTAAAGCAAGATTATGTGCACCAAAGAAGAAACCTTGATCTTATGGAAAGGATGAAGAAAGGGAAGAAGCACTTCTCTCAAAAGAATTTTTCTCATTCAAAGAAGAAGGTATACAACAAATAATTTGACAAGTTGAAGATACAATGTTTCAATTGCAACAAGAAGGTCTATTATGCAAGGGAGAGCCAAGAAAATCAAAAGGGAGAAGGAACATTTCATGCTTCTACTAATATAGAATATGAAACTACCCATGAGAACTCATTCGATGAAAAATATGATGACCATCGAAAGGAGTATTTCGTCTAAAGTGCACACATAATTGCTTAATCAGTAGAAGAGTGATGTATGAACATCCAGGATGCAGTGATATTGTGTAAAGAAAGAAGATGAAGATCTAAAGGAATCCAGTAATCTCTACAAGGAGGAAGATATCAAGAGGGATCCCCACAAAAAAATAAAAGTTAAGTATTTGTATTTTGATTATAAATTTCTCTTGAAAATCATATCTGAATGATTTTGAATATATTTCATTATATTTATATGTAGATTGGTATTCCTAGAATTAGGAAGTATGTTATAGTATAACATGATGAGCATATATTATACTTTTATTTTATTGGCGAATAGTAAAGCACATGTATTACATGTTATGATTAAGTAAGAAGAATATGGGGATGCATAAAATTCCATGAGATATGTATGGTGGTTGTGTTGAAACACTGGTCAAAATGTTTGCATATCTATGTGAACTATTTCCATTACATTGAAATATTCATATGGTTGAATTTCATGATCATGAAATGTTGCTAACAATTTGAATGAATTTGGTTTGTAGGTAAATTCTATTAACCATAAAGAATAATGACAAATATGAAGTCATTCTAGTTATGAATCTCCACCAGTTAGTCATGTGGAACATGATTAGGAATTCTCCCTACTGGTAAGCCATGTAGGGGTACATGGCTCAGACATCGGTTAGCCATACAGTAGTATATGTCTCAGGTTATCCATACAATGGAACATGGCTTAGATTATCTATGTAGTGGTACATTTCTTAGTTAATCCATACAGTTGATAAGAAACTTAGTTTGGATAGATTAGATTAGTCATGCAGTAATACCTAACTCATACACTGGTAAGTCATGCTAAGGTACATGAATAAAAAAACTAGGGGATGTAGTATCTCTTATGGAATGCATCGACATGAGTAGAGACATAGTCAATACCTCAGATGACTATCAAACAATAGTCAAGGTTTATGACTATCAATGACTATCAGATACTTGATTGCGTTATATTCATGACTACCAGGGAACATTCAACCTCTTAGAGAGGTTAGATATCTATATATTTGGCTATTGGGGTACCGTGGAATAGAAAAAAAATGAAACCACATTGAGAGTGGTCAGTCCTTGAAGAACCTATGAATATTTTTTTATTTCCATTCATGTACAGAAAGAGAAGAGGATATTGATGGAGGATCTAGATTATGATTCTCCCCATTCAAATGTTTAGAGGGATAAGTCAAAAGAGTTCTCATATTCCCTAGATCATGAAGAACCAGTAGAATTAGTTGAGAGATCACTTGATGAGATTCCTACTAAGAGAAGATTCGCATGGTTCCAAGAAATCCTACAAGATGAATAAAAACATGGATCAACAGAATGCTCATCTAGAGTGAAAAAGAGGCATGAAAGATACTCGGGGTATGTTGCACTGATGAGTAACACAAATGATTCAGAACCCTCCACATGTGAGGAAGCTACTAGAAAGCAAGTTTGGAAATATGCAATTGTAGAGGATTACAAATCTAATATAAAGAATGTTGTTTGGGAATTTATTACTAAACCTTGAGGGAAGTCCACGGTAAATTCCAGATAGATTTAAAACATCAAGCATGCTTCTAATGGTAGCATTGAAATCTATAAAAGCTATATTTATTGCATGAAAGAAGGCATAGACTATATTGAGACATTCACTCTTGTGGTCAGGTGCACCACTATTAGAGCTATGATCTCACTTGCATGTGTTCTAGGATAGAAGCTTCACTAGTTGGATGTGAAGAAAACCTTCATCAATAGTGAGGTTGAGTAAGAGGTTTATATACAAAAAATTGAGGGGTTTGTAGTTTATGTGAGGAGTCCCATGTATGCAACTGAAGAAATCCTTGTATAGGCTTATGAAAGCTTTGAAGGCTTGGTATTAAAGAATTAAAAACTATTTTCATAGACTGTGTTTCTCTAATATCGAAGCTTATCCAAACATGTATTTCAAGATTTTGAAGAACCAACCGTTGATATTAGTTCTCTATGTTTATGTTTTGTTACTTATTGAAGAGGAAAAACAGATAGTTCGGTGCAAGAGGTCGATCACTTTTGAGTTCGAAGACAGATTGATTATTATGCACTACCTTCTTGAAGTTTGGAAAAGGAAAATGATATTTTTTCTTTTGCAAAAGAAAGCAAACAATTGATGTGTTACAAAGGTTTGGTATGATGAATTACAAATCCATAACTTCATCAATAATTTCTAGTTCTAAGAAACTACAATGAGTCAGATTCTAGATCAGATCCAGTAGATGCTACCAAGTATAGATAGCTCATTGGTCCCATAATGTACTTGATACATAATAGACCTGTTATATGTTATGTTGTGAGTCAGTTCATGTATGAGCTTAGACATAGACATTAAGCATGCGATTAAGTACCTTCGAGGAAATCTTTCTTATGGACTCAGATATGCCTCTAGTGGTGATGTAAAGTTACTTGGTTATGCCAACTCTAATTGGAGTGGTAGTGTATTGCAGCTAGTACTATAGAAGCAAATGGTATTGTGTCTATTACTACTTAAGTAAATTATATTGCATCTAGTACTACCTGTCAAGAAGCAGTGTGTCTTGAAAAGATACTTGTTGGGTTAAAATATTGAGTCTACAATAATTTGTTGTGGCAATCAAAGTTGCATCAATATTTTTGAAAACCTTGTGCTTCATGTTAAGTCAAAACACATTGAGATGAATTATCACTTCATCAAATTCATGGTCAAGTGAGGTACAGTAAGACTTCAACACATTGCTATTAATGATCAGGTTACAAATGTGTTAACAAAGCCTCTATTAGTGACAAAATATAGGTACTTATGACACAAGATTGGTGTTGCATATAATGAATCCCTCATTGAGAGGGACTATTAAATTTATAACATCATGAGTCATTCTCCAAGCTAATATTGTTCAGTTGATATTGGGCCTCATGTGTTGAGGTAGTGTGCTTGAGTTGGAATCATGAACTTGGAGTATAATTATTGGGTTGGACTCAAGAATGACTAATCCTGTAGTGTAAAATGGTATTCCTCATGTGTTGAGGTGAATAATTTGATATATCGAAGTGATGATGTTGTAAATTCTTGTTGGACAAGGAAATGGGCTTATGTGTCAAGTCAGGTCCTCATGTATTAAGGCATACCTCCAGTTATAGAGATAATGCTTTGCATGTTGAATCATTTAATGATGTGTGATGTTGTATTTCACCTCCTTTCGACCTATTATTAGATCCTTTCTCATCAACAAAGACCTGGATATTGTCCCGAAAGATTAGGGATCAGCTGGCAGAACCTACGATGCAAATGTAGTCTCACCTGAGATATCTTACGGGGAACTTCTAAAACTAGGTTTCTACAATTAGGTGGGGGTTTCAACTCTCAAGGTACCTTATCAAATCACTTGAACTAATTCATGGATTATAATTCTTATCCCTTGTCTACTCATTCAAGGTAACAATATAATTACTAGTCAACACATATTAAAATAATCAACATAATATCCCTATCACGAATTCATTCAAGAAGAAGTGCGGCACATACATATATGGGATTGTTCATAAATAGATGCAATGTGATATATTTATATTTAATTATTCATAACATATATACAATAGACATAAACACATTAATCAATGCCACATAGAGACAACAGTTAAAATGGAAACCCATCTGGGAAAAATCACAAAGGAGCTATTAATATGGAATGAGAAATATGTTGGCACATTTTTTCTAAGCACTCATCTTGTAGAATATTCTCTAGGTATTATTTACAACTCATAAATACTTCTCTCCCCTCATGCTCTTTGGTTTTGGATCTAGATACTTCTTCTCTTCTTCACTCCTATGTCGATCTGCACACATCCTAGATCGTTCCTCTAGCTAAAAGAACGCTCCTCTTCTCTTCTCTACCTACATAGTAGCTTAACCAACTAACCGACTACTTAGTTAATACAACAATCGATAACCAACATCAGTCTCACATGTAGCTTGCATTCTCCCTTTTATAAGCTTCTACCTATCCTAATCAACCGAATATTTTTTGTTAGCCGACATGATGTCATTTCTATTCAAGTATATTCAGTTACAACTGAAAATAGACACTATCAACTAAAAATACAATTATGATTTTTACCAAAATCATGCTTTATTCTAACTAATTCCTTACCCACGATCAATCGATCGATCCTTTCAAATTCTCTTCTCTTCTTTTGTCGTGGTTTCTTTTTTCGTGACTACTCTTGTCACCAATCTTTCCGTCGTGGATACTCCTAAGCCATATTAGTCTGAAACCTCCATTGTTACAACATTAATTTGAAAATCTTGAAACATTTTCACTATCCACTAAGTCTCCTCCCTTACTTATGCTTCAGTCTTCTTCAAATTTTCCACAAGTTTGGAACTGATGTGTTTCGAAGTTGTAAGTCTTGCTAACTCTATTGTTTGTTGCACTTTTTGGTGTATATATTGAATGATACATGTAACTTTATTTTCCTCTACTTACACTTTAGTGACCCCGTTAGTCCTCTTTTGTTGTTGTGTTCACAGTGTTGCGAGCTGTTGTTGTAGACTCTCCATGTCACCAGACTTAGCCATTTTCTCTACTAATGGTAGCTTCTTCATCTCATTCTTCAGTTGGTTCATCTCTGTCTCGGCACTGCACAGCTATTATATGAATTTCTCTAACTCTTCGTCTCCAATCAAAACTTTCCATGTCTGGGAAACTTTCTCAACTACTTTGCACAAAGTGCCTTCACCTCTTTTATCCTCTCTGTGGCTTGTGTTGCTACTTTTCTTCACTCTTCCAGTACTTCTGGAGGTATATTGCGTGTCACTTGTAATTCCAACTGTGGGACTTTCTTGTATAGGTTCTCTACAATCTCGCCAATTCGAAACACTTTATTTTCTACAAACATCTCCTAGGTAATGCTTTCACAAGTAAAACTGTTACAAGAAAGTGTTATGGCTGTGTCGAGTGGGTGCATGTTCTCCTCCCAGGTCTTAGATTTATGTTATGCTTCTTTTACTATTTTATTAATCTTATGAACAATATTTTTTTATGCTCTAACCTGATTGACCTATGCGCCCTCTTGGATCTTAATTTCTATGACTGTAGTTCTCCATCAGTGAAACAATATTTCTAGTGCCCATAGTGATAGATTCAGTTATAGTGTTGCAAATGTAACTGCTTTTATTAATCTTATGAACAATATTTTTTTATGCTCTAACCTGATTGACCTATGCACCCTCTTGGATCTTAATTTCTATGACTGTAGTTCTCCATCAGTGAAACAATATTTCTAGTTCCCATAGTGATAGATTCAGTTACAGGGTTGCAAATATAACTGCTCTAGGCTTATAGGATTACTTTCTGAGGACCTCAAGACTATATATATATATATTGTTTTTTAAATTCTTCTAGCACCTTTTCTTCATGAATTTGATCATCCTTCATTGTCATGTAATTCTTTGCCATAACACTTGGCTCCAAATTATCTTCCACTCTTTTGAATCCTTTGTAATTTATCTCATTGACACTGTTGAAGCCCTTTGTTGTCCAATTTTTCTTTTGATGAAAACAAAAGTTCATCGACATCACCAAATATGTCCCGATCTTATTGTAAATTTGAGGGTGAAGTCATAGGCTCTTACCATTATTCAACATTATCCAAACTCCTTCTGGAACAGTCGGTTCTACCAGTCGGTACCTTGCATTCCTGGTGATTCGAATATTAGGCCCATTAGTTGGTCTGGGTGGAACATAGTCTAGCAGCATGCTCTTGGAGTCTCGTTCTTCAACTTATCGTGGTTCTACTACTACTTTCTTGCAAATACTAGACTGTTTCCTCTTAGATGTGTCAGGAGGGTCTAGTGTTAATCTCACTTCAGGGATGAATAGTATTTATTCATGTTCTTCTACAACCATGGTCGTCGGTGGAACAAACGTGGAAGTGTCTTCCATAATGGGCATCGCTGAAGGTGTCTTGACGTTAGATTCTACAACAATGTTTATACTAGAGATAGGGGAGGCCAAACTCTGTGAAAAATAACCTTGGATCTTATAGTAACAAGCAAAAAAACTCAGTTTACTCAGTCGGGTGCAAACATAATGAATAAAAATTCAGTGCAAATATGATATGCATTCACCCATTCAACAAGTCTTTCCTTCGCATGAGCGAGCAATAAATTGGATAGGTGGCAACGATTTTTGTCACATGGGGCAATAGTTTGAATCAATACAATGAAACTGCCACTAAACTATCACTTTTCTTGTCACTTTAGGTGTATTTATTTTGCAATAATGATGGGAGTGACCAAAACGTACGCCGCCAAAATCTCCCGTGTCCTTAATTTAACTACGACCAACTATCTTTTTTCGACCAAATTTCCTCTTGTGACAGCTCTTTTGTTCCTGCAACAGGTATTTATCCTTCGACACATTTCTTTCCTTGCAACAGTTGAAGAGTGTGTGCCACCATTTTTCTTCTGTGACAAAAATATAGTCTGCAACCACTTTTCTTTTTCCCCGAAACACACATTATCTGTGACACAAAACATAAACAATCATAAATCTACATATTTTTGTCTTTTTATTTTTTCTTTTCTCTCTTTTCTTTTCTTTTTTCTTTTCTCTTTTCTCTTTTCTCTTTTTTTTTCGTGCACCAAGTCGCGACTATATTGGTAAGGATTTTGTCGAACCTCCCTTCACCAGTCATTTGAAAGGTGTTCCATCTAATTTCTCTAGTTGTATTGTGCCTCCTTCAATGATTTGAATGACAACATAAGGCCCCAACCAATGTGTTTTCAATTTACCAAGATGCTTTAAGAACTTACTGTAATAAAGGAGGACAAGTCCTTCAAACTGAAATTAGTTATTCTTAATGTGTTCATCATGCCATACTTTTTGTCATTATTTCTCAACATTTTGGTGATAACCTATGGCAAAACGTTCTTGTTACAACTACACATGTTGCGACAATATTTATTCTATAGAACCAATATCAATCATTTCAGTAATTGAAACAATCCTTAAAATGGGTACAATGTATTCCATCAGCATAACAACCTCTTGTCCATACACTAGTTGGAATGGGGTTTGACCTGTCAACTCCTTACAGGTCTTGTGATATGCCTAGAGTACCGCATAAATTTTATGGTCCTATTCACCTCTTTGAACATTGATAATATTTGTCAATGTGTTCTCCAGGATCTTGTTGAATGCTTCGACAACACCATTCTCTTGTGGGTGATATGGTGTTGTATTCCTATGTTGGATCTGGAATTCTTCAGTTAATTATTCAATCGACTGATTGACACAGTGTGTGTCTTTATCACTTATCAAAATATTCGGCCATCTAAATCTAGTCACAACATTGACAAACAAAAATTTAGCAGCAGTCGCAACAATAGTATCCTTTATTGGCATTTCTTTATGCCATCTAGTCAGGTAATCCATCGTAGTAATAATGTATATTGCACATGTCCGCTTTCCTGGTGGGTTAATAGGTTAGAAAAAATCAACATCCCATTTGTTAAATTCCTACAAAGTTATCTGATGTACTAACGTAATTTCATCTCATTGTGACGAATTTCTAGTTCTCTGACACATATCACAATTGCGAAAATATTCTCTAGCATCTGCATGAAAAGTGTCCCACCACAATCCTACTTGCAATATATTTTTCACTATAGCTTTTCCGGCATAACGGCCTCCTACGACACCAACATGCACTCCATTCAAGATCATTGGTCGCTTGTGTTTCAATACACAACGAAGAATAATTTCATCCGGTCCCATTTTATATAGTTGTCCAACTATCAATTAGAAAGTTGCATCTCGCACCACTAATTGTTTTTTTTTGCGCAATATTAAATCCTTCTAGTGCATATCCCATACTAAAGAAATGTATAATATCTTTGTAATAATCATCAAACATTGTGATAAAAATAGTTGCGCATCAGGAAGACTATTGTCAAGGTTCACAAATTCTTCTCCACTTTCAAGCCTCGATAGGTGGTTTGGTCCTGAGTTTAGTTGCCCTAGCTTAACAATAAATTAAAAGTCAAATTACTTGAAAAGGAGAATTCACCGACAAATAACACCCCCCCCCCCCAAAAAAAAAAAGCTAGCTTTTTCACCAGGTATTCCAACGTTGAATGATCTATGAACATATTGAAATGTCCACCTAAAAAATAATGTCAAAATTTATGTAGCACATGCACCATAGCTAAGCCTTCTCTTTTATTCGTAGTGTAATTCTTCTCTGCTATTGATAATTTCTTGCTAGTGAAGGAAATAGGATGATCAATCGGTCCTTTTATATACCATGCAAGTACAATGACCAGTGTGATAGACAACGCATGGACATGTACGTGAAACTCCTTCTTCCATTATGGAAAAACTAGTATGGGTGTTTTGACCATATTCTTCTTCAGGAGATCTAGAATTTCTTGGCATTTTTCCATCCAATGGAACTTAATATCCATTTTTAATAATTTTTCCATCATAGAAGTCACCTCTGCATATCCTTTGATAAATTTTATATAGTATCATATATGTCCGAATCTTGTTCTCAGTTGCTTCACTGTCGCAAGGGGTAGTAGGTCAACGATGATTGCAATTTTACCAAGGTCGACTTGGATTCCATTGTAACAAACTACATGACCCAGCAAAATTTTGTTGATGTATTTGTAACTTCAGAATGTATTCACTTGTATATTTTATATTGTATTTCATTGTACCCTGACGGAGATGTTTGTTCCTCCGATCGGGAGAGTCATTAATATAATAAAGTCATGTAAAGTCATTGAGGTTAATCCTCCATTGTAATTCAAGGCAATAGTCCCCACAGTTGAGGGGTATTATGGTTATTACACTCTCCTAGTGAGGTCAGCCTTGTAAGAGTGAAATTCAAGTGGAAAAAAAGTATAAATCGAGAGTGAGACTCTATTTAAAACACACACTCATTCAACTATAGCGCATGAGTGAGAGAGGAGGAGATCGCATAAGTGAGAGAGAGAATAGCTGTCGAAGATCATCTTTATTTTTGGGGGGTTTAATTTTGCTATTGGTGCTCATTCTATCTCTGAGGAAGTTACAGGGTTTTCTCCTTTATGGTTTCCCCGAGGAAAACTCTTTGTGTCTCTTGTCTCTTGTGATTATTGTTGTGCATGTTATTCTCTCAGAAAATATTCTAGATCATATTGATTAAATGATACAAATCTAACATGGTATCGGAGATAACTTGAGAAGAATACATTGTGCAGCTGGAGAAGCTAGGGTTTCCTATTTTTTGGGTATCTCTCCATAGATCATCAGCAAAAGGAGGCTAGTGTAACTCTCCATTGAAGGGTACATCTTTCTGTCGAAGCAAAATTTGATTTTGGGCATTTTCAGTTTTTGACCTATCACTACTGTGGGAAATTATGGATTTTCATAGAAGAGGAATTTTTGAGTGAGCCCAGCATAGGATTTCTCTCCTCCTCAAAATTGAAATTTAGAGACTAAGATCGAAATTTTTGGTTGGGTAAAACTTCAGGAAAATCAAATCCTAATTTGACCCCGAACCTTAAAACCCTAAAAGACTAAAACTAGTCATTTTGGTACATTCTCTATATCTAGAGATTAGTGAGGGATCAAAAGCTGAAACATTTACAGTCCAAAGATAAATTCCTAGTATATCCTATGTAAACGTTTCAGCTTCAGATTCACTATATTCTAGGAGATATGATTCCTCCAAATCAAGGTTCCAACCTCTCCGAGGATTCATCCCTAAAAAGGACACCTTGGGAGAATTGATATATCTCATGATATCAAGGTACAAATGAAATTTATCAATATGTTCCAAATAGGGCATGAAATTTACTTTCTATGGTAAAATTTTCAGATCCTGAAGGTGAAATAGTGACACGTGGACATCTGTACAAGTTCGCTATGCTGAATAGTCTTAAAATACGTCACCTTGGGAAAACTATCATAAGTCCCAATTGGTTAAACAAATTATTCTCAAACCCACAGTGTTTAAAAGAGGATAGATGAGGCTAATCCAGTGTAAGGTTTCATACAGAGAGGAGTAGTAATTTTATAGATACGCAGAAAGAATATCAGGAAATTTTGCAGAAGAAATTGAAGAAAAGTATGGCATCAGATATTTTGCAGTTATAGTCACAGTTTTGGGAAAATGAGTATGCTAATGAGATTTCCTTCAGGAGGCACATATTTCTATCCAATAATATCTGAAAGATTCCAAGTTTTTAAAATTAGGGTTTCTCTAACAAACCCTATATCAACCATATCTGGAACCAGGACGAACACCTCAAATTGGAACTCCGTGATCCTTGAAGAAATTGATCTGGACCAGTATTTCAGTATGGAAGTTATAATAGGCAGATGGATATGAGGCTAAGGCTAGAGACAATAGAAACATTCCATATTCTATTAAATGCCATCTCATCTCTCATGAATACACCAAAAGGAAGTGTTTGATGCTATGATGAAGCAATCGAAGAAGAATAGATATTGTTATAACCACCTTGAATGGCCTCCCAAGATCATGGGATTCATTCATTCAAGGAATGTGTACTAGAAGGAAGTGATTACCTTCAACAGACTCCGGAAAGAGTGCACACAAGAAGAATATCGACTAATAATAAGAGAATAGAAGATGGGAGCAACTGAAGATCAAGCGCTCATGATTCAAAGAAGATCCCTCAAGCGATGAGAAATACGAAGGACTCAATTCTTCAACCTCTTATACATGGTAGCATTTGGATATGAAATGATGATATTATGAATGAAGAAGATGATGAACCTAAAGGCTCAAGAAGGAGTCTACCCATGAAACAAATAAAGATAAGTATTTGAATTGTCTTTTCCTATATATCTAGTTGTTTATATGACATTGCTTAGTTGTGAAATATGCATGATAGAATGTTTGCATTAATGATAGTATACTACTAATATGCATGTGATGGGTAAGTAGCTCATGGTGCTATACAAATCTCCATTAAGACTTATATAGAATGAAACCTCTTTACTGACATATTGGATTAGTGTACAATCTCAATGATGTCATGGTAGAGATGGAAGACATCTAGAACGTTTCTGTGAGATATGAATGAATGTTGTATTGGCTAAAATAGTTGCATCGTTATATATTTATGCATAATAATTTTCCATTATAAATATGCATTATGAATTTTTTTAACCATACAACTAGTGCATTTGAATTGTACAAAAGATCGCGTACAATCGCCTACAAGAAAAGAAGGATGAGACTTGTTGATCCAAAGAACAAGCCACGACAGTTCAAGATTCACTCTAATAATCTAAAATGAAGAGTGATAACTAGAATGCGATGTCTAACACCTAAAGGGAAGTCTGTAGTATCTTCCATATTGATCTACAAGATCCAACATGCAGTAGACGACAACATCATGGGATACAAGGCAATATTCGTAGCACGAGGCTTCTCATAGAAAGAAGGCATAAACTATGAAGAGACATTTGCAGCCATTGGAAGTCAAGACACATGACAGTCAGAATCATGTGTGCAAATTAAAGAAGGCCTTGTACGAGCTCAGAAGGAACCCATGGGATAACACACAAATGAGGAGCTTGGAGATGATCTAGAGTAATGAAGATCTTAACCTTTGTTACAAGGTTGAAGATGAAAGCCTATATGGGATGACAAGCTCAGAGATGGGTTCGAGAAGAACTTTTGAAAATGTTTAAGATAGAGGATCTTGGTATGTAGTGACCCTAGATGGATACATAGAATATTAGTAGTAGAGGAAGATACATGTCACTCCAGTACAAAATGTTTCAATAGATAGAGTATGAAAGGAAGAGGGATAATGATGCTCCGCTTCAGAGGGAGTGATTGCAGAAGATCTTGAATTTTGACATGATACAATGGGATGGACAACTTACTGATGGCTCTAGGATTTACTGAGAGTAAAGGGGATTCCAACATTTTCTTCAAGGTTGAAGGTGGAAGACTAGTGATGCTCCTGTTATATGACCTAACAGGAAAAGAGGATCTCATTAGAGATGTAAGAAGGAGACTTGATGTCGAGTTCAAGATAAAGGACTTGGGTATGATGCACTACTTTCTAGGCATGCATGTGTGGCAGAGTGCAGATGGAATCTTCCTTAGACAAGGGAAGTATGCAGTGGATATTTTGAAGAGGTTTGGGATGATGGAATGCAAGGCCACAACCACACCTATGGTATCAAACCTGAAGCTATTGTGTGATGCTTCATTATATATGGTTGATGCCACGATGTATCATCAGATGATTTGTTCATTGATGTTCCTGACAGATCCGAGACATGCTCACCTAGTTTTAAAGCTTACAGTAAGGTACCTAAAGGGTACAGTTGAGTATGGGCTCAAGTACGAAGTGAATTAGAATATTGACCTAGAGGGTTATGTGGATTCAGAATGGGCAGAAAGTTCCATTGATAGGAAGAGCACTTCAGGGTGATGCTTCAGTATTGGACCAGGTGTGATATTTTGGTTTAACAGGAATTAGTCCTGCGTGGTACTGAGTACATCCAAAGTAGAGTATGTCACAGCTTGTTTGGCTAGTTGCGAGGCAGTGTGGCTGAGGAAGATACTATCTGATTTGTTTGATCTCCAGTTGGATGCTACTTTTATATATTGCAACAACCATAGTTGTGTAAATTTGTTGTAAAGGAAAGTATCCTATGGCTAGGGTTTAAGAGGCCATCAACATACTGGGGTTGAAAGGTGGATGCATATAGTTCTGCCAATAAATACAAGCAAGATCAGAGATTAGAATGGTCCACACCTGATTAACTGAAGGCTGGTCCAAGCTTTCTCTTCAATCCTCTTTTTGCTCCTCTCACTCCAAGAGACCTGCAAAACAAATTATACCTTCCTCAAACCATTATGACCACATATAAAAAAATGATAATGAAATAAACATGAACTAATGATCTAAATAACATCATCATATGATCATAAACATATATTCAATCACATATTGAACAATGATTTGGGAAGAAGAAGGACATCACATCTTTATTAATCTTGAAAACAAGTACAAGTATACCTTCTCTTCAAGTTCGGCACCTCACGAAACCTTGATCCGGTTCTGCTGCTTCTCTTCTCTAAGGAACTCAGCCTCCAAGCTCTGCAACATAAGGAGAATGCTTCTAGGGCAAAGGTGTGGGCAAAGAGAGTCCCGATTCCTCCAGCATAACAATGCAGAAATTCAAGTCCCCCCTCATGGACCTCCCTACCTCTATTTATATGCTTAAGGAAGAGTTAGGGGTGAATACAAAGTGGTTACAACTGAAGAAGTTAGTTGCATAACTACCCAAACTAACCGAAATTCAAAAGGCGTGTTTTTTGATATTTTTAAAAGGCATCCACGGGTTGCAAAACTGGACAGTCGTGGATATGAAAAGTATACACAGGTTGCTAACACATAAAGTCATGGATATGAGCAAATTTTTGTATCCGCGGGTACGAAAGAGAGAAACTCGCATATCATCCGTGGGTTTGCCTTAAGGCAAGTCGTGGATAGAAAAAAAACACATTTTAAGGGTATTTCTGGGAATTTTCAGACTTCGATGTCTTCTGGAAAGTTTTAGCTAACTAAAATACATTTCCAATAGTGTAGAGATGAGGTCAAATGGAGTTACAGAACTCAATATATAGGTCCTTCAAGATAGGTTTTTTTCAGTGACATTCAGTGAATGTCGTCATGGAAGTGTCGACATGTGATGGAATCATGGGAAAGTGGTCACAGGTAGAGAAGTGTCATTTTGAGCTATAATAGATGCCCCCTAATGTGTGAGGTTAGAGGGGAAGATGATAGCCGAAATACATGATAAAGGAAACAACTGAGTATGGAGAGAGCAGAGAATCCAAGATCGAAAGGCTCGAATGAAGGTACCTGGAAGAGAGATAAATGTCAAAAAAACTGATCTCTAGGACATACAAGTCCATATACAAAACATCGCCATAAAGAAATAAGGCAGATCCAACATATGTATAACTGATGAAACTATCATGGTCGCTCAATATGCAAAAAGGCGCCATATCAAATCTAAAGGAGCCATGGCCACAAATGAACAAGGTGGATCCATACTTAACAATCGATCATAGCCACAAAAATACAAGGTGGATCTATGTCTCAGCAAAATGTCATATAAAGTATAAGAAGGTCTTGCGCAACTTGGGCAATAGCAAAAAATGACAATGCTACTATCAGCCCAAGGTCTTCAATCCAAACCGCCCAAAAAAGGTACAAATCCTAACCATGCGAATAAAGGAGTTGAAGTCGAACATGGAGGAAACCATTTGATTACCGGTCAATATGGAGAATCGTTAACAAATGCGAGGGAAACCACCATTAATGAAAATGGTCCCCAAGGTACCAAGTACATTCTAACAAGTGTGATTACAAGGACTTGAAGTCGAACACTTGAAGAATTTATCGAGTAGGAGACATTAAGGTATTCCCACTACCCAATAGCGAGGGAAATTGCCATTGATGACAACAATCCCCAAGGTACTGTCATAAAACTCTAAATCTCATTGCCAGAGCAAGAGGTGTTGCAGTTGATAGGAAGAGATCCATTGGAAGGAAGGCATTAAGGCATCCTTCATCATCCAACACGAGGTAAGTCAAAGACTAATTGGATCTAGAATTGGTACTAAATTTCAAGAAAAGGAACGCTGAAGACATGATGTAATGAACTGATACCAGGGAATGGCCGACACAAAAGGTCAAGGCAACTGCAGAATGGCTGACAAAGGTTTAATCCTTGAATAGTGAGCACGACACAAGAGTGACTTAGGCAGCTTTTGACACAAAATAACCAATGACACAAATCTGCAATGTAGGAGACATTGACAGATTCCCCATATAATTGGAAAAGAGACCAACTGGAGGAGTAAAAAATATGAATTAGGATAAGGTCAAAATACTAGGACCCAACTATTGATAGACTCAAAACTGGTGCTTTGTTCAAGGAAACAAGACTTGCTGCCATGATGTAAAAAACATGTGAATGAACTTCCCTTCCCCTCTTTCTTGTAAAGGTTTAACGAGTCCAAGAAAGAAAACTCGGGACCATCTTCATTTTTGGCAAGCTCGAAGAAAACAAAGAAGAATGCTTGATAAAGCACTGATTCATGGATTTTACGAGCCCGAACTAGTACATGCTCGACGGTGTTTTCATAGTTTAGAGAGTCTGAAAACTCCAAAGAAGACTCCAAGGGGGGCCTTTTTCGTACAATTTAGTCTCCTAAGGCCAAAAAAGTATAAAACATACCAAAGAATAACTCTCTTAACTTCTAAAGAAGAAAAGGCGTACCTTTTTTGTACTTAGTCAGGAAGGTCCGAAAAAGGTTAAATTACCACCTACCCAACACTCCTTCAAAAGCAGCATATAGCTTGAGTTTTACGAGCGTGAAGGAAGGCAAGATCACTCAGAAAGATCCATGTGATTATGAGAAATGGGGCTTACAACAATAAAATCGATGCTTTGTTCTTTAAGGTTTAACGAGCATGACAAAGACATAAAGTACACTCGGAATCTTTTTCATGTTTTGGTCCAGAGCATGAAAAAGAGAAAACTAAGCTCATACTGGGGGTTCCTTTTCTGTAAGTTTAGTCCCTCAGGTTCGGAAAAGTGATAAACCTATGCCTGAGAATACTCTTCTCAATTCAAAAAGAAAAGAGAGGGATCCTTTCTCGTATTATTCCACATGGTCCGAGAAAGAGATAACCTACCACCAATGTGGATGCCCATTCACATATTCTTAACGAGCCTGAATGGACAAGTTTACTCGGTAGTCAAGTCTATTTTGAGGAGTCAGACCTGGGGCTAAAGAAACTCAAAATATTTCCCGTGAAGTTTTAACGAGTCCGAAAAAGTCAACTCGCAGCCTCCTTACTGTTTTTAACGAGCTCGAAGGAGAGCAAAAAGAATGCTCTAAATGCGAGGGGACGAGTGTTATAGATAAGCGAAACTAGTTCCAAGCGCAAGGAACAGACCTATGCATAATGCAAGGAAAGTGAGCAAGATAAGGACACTCGGGGAACGTCTCCTCAAGGTAAAAGGTGTCAAGTTGCAAAGGCAAAATGATACAAGGCTTAGCGACAATGAGAACAAGGATGAGGGATTATACAATGAGCTAAAAGCATGGAAGCTAGAATCGGGCTCATAAGCGCAAGAAAGGCACATGCAAATGCAGTTACAGCTTGAACAACAAGGTGAGGCCAGTAAATAGTTGTGAATCCAACTAAGAATCCTGTCTCCAAGAAACAACAACATCAGAATCATATTCAGAAGAAACGATCCGATGCAGGTCACTTTGGCAGAAACATATGTGACTTTGCTATCTTCTATAAAAGGTAAAGTCAAGGAAGAATCAACCGAAGAAGATTCTATAATACCAAAGCTCGAGGGTTTATAATCACTAAGATCAACCTCAGAAGGAGAGCAAAAATCAATAAGGGAGATAGAGTCTACAGGAACAAACTCAATATCACAGTAGTTGAAAAATTCATAAGAAAAATCAAAGTCATCAGGATCACTGACTTGTTATTCGAAGGAAGAGTCAAAAGACTCAACAAGACCAACATAAGAAGAAAGATCAGGTTTACTAGGTAAATCAGGGTTAGACATAGTCACAACTGAACCAACATCCAAAAGAAGGTCAGACTGTATCAAAGACTCTAGGAAGACTTCATCCAAAGGAAGGAGATCATCCAAGATAGGACACATGTCTAAACTTTCAAATGGAT
This sequence comes from Pseudotsuga menziesii, assembly GCA_001517045.1. Classification (NCBI taxonomy): domain Eukaryota; kingdom Viridiplantae; phylum Streptophyta; class Pinopsida; order Pinales; family Pinaceae; genus Pseudotsuga; species Pseudotsuga menziesii. The sequence goes on from LPNX010410563.1 coordinate 404,456, forward strand.
CAACGGAGTGGAGAGCAAGCTCCATGGTCTGTATAGGATGACTCACCCAATCAACTGCTGGGGCCAAGCCCCGAGAAGTTAAGCATGAAAACAAAGGCTGCTTCTCAGTAGCAATTGAACACAAAGGACAAGAGGCCACACAGTTCACCTGTGGCGGGGTAGTGTCTACAGAAACACTGGGAACCAATAAAGGAAAGACTTGGTCTCTAGTCGGGTCAGGAGATCGATCAAGAAAATCCAACTGATCAATAGTGACAATTTTTTCGCCATGATTAAAGTACATCACACGAAAGAATGTTGACACCACAGCTTGCATGGCATAGACATAATCACGTCCAAGGAGCATATTGAAGTCCAAGGGGTCTTCTATCACCATGAAGTCAACTAAGACGGTCTTCCCACCCAAAGTAACAGGTGTTTGCGCAAGAATTCCCAAGGCTACACAAGTTCTTCTATCAAACACCAGTAACTGACTAGTAGTTGACACAAGGCTGGGAGATCCCATGCCTCGCCAAGCACGAGCAGACAAAATACTAACTGAGGCTCATTCATCAACAATACAATGAGCAATCGTATAGGGTTCAACTTTGACCTCTATCTGGAAAGGTGCATTAGAAGGAAGGCGCGATTCAACTAGGCTATCCCAATCAACAGAAGCAATCTGGGAGCTTGGTGGGGGTTGATCGGAAAAGAGTTCAGTGCCCCCTTGTTCATTAAGGTCTGAACTCGCAGTGAAGAAAATGTGACTAGAATACACGTCACTCTCCAAAGGAAGAGTGGGATTGATCGATAATGAACTCGATTCAACCGCTTCGTGAATGTCACTCTTCGAAGGGAGAGTGGGATTGACCAAAGATGACATTGGTTCAATCACATCAGGATCACTCTTCGAAATAAGAGTGGGAACAACCAAATCTGAGATTGGTTCGACCACTTGATCAACCAAAGGTTGAGTAGGCTGTTGAGAAACTATAGGCTGTTCAGGAGAAGGAAAATCTTGAGTCTCGGACCACACTCTTCGTACCTCTGCGATAGTAGGGCACTGGTGAGTAAGATGATCTCCCTCGCATAGCTTACAAGGGAACTTAAGTTTGCACTTAGAATGACCAGTTTTCTCAATGGTGTCAACATGACTAGCAATGGCTGACTGTTTGCTCTCAACATGACCTACAGAGGATGAGAGTTTGCCCCCAGCATGAACTACAGAGGCTGGGTGACTGGGTCCAACCTGAATAAGAGAGGTTGGTTGTTGAAAAGCTTTAGAATGTTCAAAAACGAGATGATCATGAATCCAAACTCTTCGCACCTCCGTAATAGAAGGGAATTTATAAGTAAGGTGGTCTCCCTCACAAAGCTTACAAGGGAACTTGGGCTTGTGTTTTGAATGGGTAGTATTTTCAACAGTGTCAACATGACTCGCAGTGGCTGACGGATTGTAGTCAGCATGAACCACAGAGGCTAAGAGACTGCCCCCAGCATGACTTACAGAGGCTGAGAGACTAGATCCGACATGACCTAGAAAGGTAGGAAGGATCCCACCAGCATGAACTATAGAGGCTGGATGGTGAAGATCAACTTGACTTGTAGAGGTTGAGAGACTGCTCCCAGCATGACTTGCAGAGGCTGAGAGAGTAGGTCCAACATGACCTGCAGAGGTTGGATGGGCACCACCAACATGAACAACAGAGGTTGAATGGTTAGGATCAACATGCTTTGCAGCAGTTGAGTGTGTGCCCCCAACATGAACCACAGAGGCTGGGTGGATGGATCCAACATGAACAACAGAGGTTGGATGGGGAGGTTCAACTTGAACAACAAAGGTTGAACGAGTGCCTTCAGCATGAACAATAGAGGTTGAGTGAATGGATCCGATATGACCTAGAAAGGTTAGAAGGATCCCACCAGCATGATCAACAGAGGCTGGATGGTGAAGATCAACTTGGCTTGCAGAGGTTTAGTGCTTAGATCCAACATGACCTGCAGAGGTTGGATAGGTGCCCCCAGCATGAACTGTAGAGGCTGGTTGGTGAGGTTCAACTTGACTTGTAGATGTTGAACGAGTGCCCCCTTGCTTATGTGCCTTCTTCCTATTCCTCCTTCTTTTACTCCTTTTTAGACTGTCGGTTACTAGTATCAATACTTTCACTGCATGAGGTATAAAGAGGAGGAGAATCAACTACAGGTGAAGGGGAAGCATTGTTTTGATGCCCTTGATATAAGGAGCTTACTTGAGAAGCATCAGGAGCATTCAGGACAGTTGGAGTGGAAAACAACCACACCGGTAGCCCTAGGGTGAATCCAGGTAGATTCAGGGTGGCCATCAAGGGAACACCAACATTCCCCGTGAGAGGAATAGTACAAGGAGTTCCTAGAATGGGGATCTCTTGGTTGGTGTTCGAAGGGGTGTTAGCCATAATTTCAAACTAGGAGACTAAGTCTGAGGTTGATAAGCAACCAAAATTACAAACCACAAACCTAAAGGCCCACTAAGTACAGACAAACCACACAGCACTCACTAAAAATTCCTAAATCCAAACAGACAAATAGGTATAATATATACTTTCTAGAAGAAAGATGATAGATAGTTACTTGGAATCCCTGTAGATGTTCTTAGGCATAAGCGGAGGAATCACCCACCGCCCTCCCACACTTTCTACCGGGATTACCTTCCAAGTCCGTCCAAGGTCAACCAGAAATATCCTTCCAGTGTACCTGTGTATGAACCCTAGATGTCAAAGAGACTAAAGGCTACCTTAACTATATTGACAGTCTGGGGGGACAGTCGCAATCCTGATTCGTACGCATGGGCAGGGTAGCTGAGCCCGAAACCCTGTCTAAGACAGAATCCCCAGATGCGTAAAACCCCTGGTCTACACTTTGACAAGGAATCAGAGGGGTATCTCCTCAGTCCAAGTCTCCACGTGGCCTCGTGCTTAACTCCCATTTGAGAGGAGCTTCCTAGATACAATCAACATAAAAAAGGATTTACCTAGTGATAGGCCAACTACGTCTGAAATTTAACACTTGTGGGGAGTTTAAACTCCCTATCCCACAAGTCTAGCCTAAGCTATTTGGTGTATGACCCTATAAAATAAAACTTACTAACAATTTTTAAATTATATCGTTTATTTTAAGGGTTGTTTTTAGTCAAAGGGTAAATGGCATGAAACTTATGTGGTGTTTTGACTCAAAAGTTGAAACAAAATGACTAAGCAAAGAGATATGAAATGCAAAAAGCAAAAACTACTCTCTTTATTTTTCAAATAGAAACTTGAAAGCCAAAAAAGAACAAATTCTTTTTTATTTTGCAAAAACAATGATATGCTACGCAATCTAGACTAAAAGCCTAATCTACATGCATATAAAGCAAACATGTGTTTTTGTCTTTTTTTTTTTATAAATGCAAAAGAAAAAACAACCTATCAACTAATGCAAGCAAGTACTGTAAGCAAAGCAAATAGGAAACTACTCTACACCCCACAAACAAACCCCAGGTTTCCCTAAAGTTAGATATCAACCTCTCTTAAAAAGAAGGCTCACAAAGGTAAACAAGCCAACAACTTTGGAATGAAGAGACTGAGCAAAAAGACTGACATAAACAAAGGTCAATAAGTCCCAAGTATCAATCTAAACCTACAAACAAAGGCTGCTCAATATCTTGTCCAACAAGGTCAAGCCAAAGAAGGAGGTAGGGGGGAAAAGTAGCAAAAACAAGTATATGTTCTTTTTAATTTTCTTTTATAAATGAAAAAGAAAAACTACCTACAAACAAAAGTATGCAGATAACAAGAACAAAGCAAAAGGAACTCTGCAATAGAACCACCAAACAAAATCTAGAATGCACTAAAGTCAGCATAAACACTACTTGGAAGGAAGGCTTGCATAAAAGACAAGACAACTATTTTGGCACGGTGAGGTTAACCAACAAAAGAAGAAAGAAACCAACACCAATAAGCTTTTGAAATCAAACAAAGAGAACTAACAGAGGCTCACCAAAAACATAAGCCAAAAATGATACCAAGCGAAGGAGGTGGGGAAAAGAGTAAAGAAGAAACCCTAATTCTATAAAAGGCTTACCACATAGATAAAGAACAACCAAAAGGGATGACACTAACTCCCTGGAGTCATGCACCTGCAGAGGACACCAAAAGACCTACCAAAAATCCCACAACAGAGAAATAACCACAAAAATGAGGAAAACACTGTTTTAGGGGCATCCGCGGGTTGCACTACTGGCAAGTCGCGTATCATACGCGGGTTGCTAATACAGAAAGTCGTGTATACAAGAATCCGTGGGTTGTACAACAGACAAGTCATGGATCATACCTAGGTTTACAATAGAGCAAGTCACGTATACAAACCAGACACATGACTGTTCAGTCAAGCAAGTCATCGATGGGTGGAAAAACTCCCAAAAAGGTAAAAAACTTCCTTAGGAAGGCAGGGGAGGTGTTCTATCAGAATTATAAAGTGTTCCTAAGTGGCAATAAGGACCTGAAACAATGTAAAAGACTGAAAGAAATCAAGAGAAACCCCAAACAGACAAGGCTATCCCCAACGGAGTCGCCAGTTCTGTTGTAAAGGAAAGTATCCTATGGCTAGGGTTTAAGAGGCCATCAACATACTGGGGTTGAAAGGTGGATGCATATAGTTCTGCAAATAAATACAAGCAAGATCAGAGATTAGAATGGTCCACACCTGATTAACTGAAGGCTGGTCCAAGATTTCTCTTCAATCCTCTTCTTGCTCCTCTCGCTCCAAGAGACTTGCAAAACGAATTATACCTTCCTCAAACCATTATGACCACATATAAAACAATGATAATCAAATAAACATGAACTAATGATCTGAATAACATCATCAT